>JAABNX020000511.1:0-10758 GCA_015163995.2 Mormyrus lacerda | reverse complement strand
ATTCCCCATCCAGAAGGCCATCCTGTTCCTGCTTCTCCATTTTCAGTGGCGCGGTAAACAAAACAATTGGAATTATGAGAGCGACTCATCTGCGCTTATAGTTAAATATTCGTAATTAATTCCAAAATTTAATTATCGCAATTAACGCGTTAATTTCGACAGCCCTATGTGATATATATTTAAGTAGCCTATTGTATCAACATTATATATAATCAATACCTGACTGTCAGATCAAATTAATGTAGAACAATTCAAAAACGTTTTGCAATATTTATTGTCACATGACAGAGTTAAACATATATGTATGACTCATTTTCTAGTTTTAAAAGGACATTTTAAAAATTGGGCTGCATTTCAAAATAAGAGAAAATAAAATGTGAAAATTGTGCATGTTTAAATCAAGTGCTTAACTTAAGCCATAAATCCCTAATACACTCGTTTTCATGTCATATATTTTAGTGTTCATGGATTTAAGTATTGATTTCGATAATCCCACATGTAATAAAATTAAAGTCTCGTTTTAATATAGGCCTAAATACATATGAATTTCAATCGCTTTTAGAGTAGGATATGGGTGGTCATATTATTTAGAAAAGATATAAAACGTGGTATTTTTTTGTCATATTAGCTTTATATTTGTCAGAGTAACAACGCAAACAGAATGACAAACCGTTTCTGGCGAAAACCCTGCATTTTACTTTTCATTTTAAATAAAATTCGGCCCGAGATGTCATTTCGAGATGTCTGCAGACTAATATTGCAGTTCTTACCTTATAAATAGTCTGTTTTTGCATTTAATCGTGTAAATACACTTTTGACATTGGTAATTATAGGTTTATAATGGAAAAACATACATTTGGCGTAAGATTGCCTGCGTGAGTCTGAAAGCGTGAGTGTCATGCCAGATGCTTGACATTTGACAACCCTGAAAACATACATTTTTTTTTAGTTTCACCTGAGTTAATTTATAAACAAATAACATTACTTTATACAGTTGTTAAAAAGGGTAAACTTAAACGAACATGAAATCACCTGAAAGAGAGGAGAGTTGATTTTTGGCTCTATATACTAATAGAATTGGAGCCTTGTGGTAATTATTTTGATGTTGAAAATGCTAAAATAGAATGGTTGCACTTCCTGCTATTGATAGCCGTTGAGAAATATGTTTTCAATGTTTGGAATTTATTTCTTGATAATGGTTTATATATTCCTGATACCATTATTTGCCTTTTCCTTTGAACATATTTTAGAATTTCACGTGAAACATTTTGCAGCAAACAATAGCCAGTAAAAATTTTGCAAATATTTATTTTCATTTTAATATTCATAGAGAGCAGGCCTGGTGTCATTATATTCTATGTGCTTTTTCTTTGAAGTGATTTTATTTTTGTGCTAATGGCACTACTGATTTTACAGTACTCAGTTTCTGGGTAAATAAACATATGTTTGTGTTTCAAATAAGAGTGAAGTCTGTGTATTTGTGTACTGCACAGTCAGACCTTAATACCATTCCTTAACATTGGTTTCATTTCATCTTGGTGAACATAATGACTTTCAGAAATTAAAAGGAAACTTTAAACATTATACTTTTAAATTTAATCAGCTAAATCAACTGTACTTTTAGTCGACTATAATCTTATGATATTTAGTTTAAATCTAGACTAAAACTAAAATAATTTAGATGACTAAATTATGACTGAAACTAAATTACATTTTAGTCAAATGACTAAAACTAAATAAAAATTTGCTGGCAAAATGAACACTGCATACACTATCACTGACTGGGAGTAACGTCTATTAGCATAAGCTATAGGTAAGGCCAGCCACAAAGTTGAATGAATAAGACTCCCCTTCATATCTGTGGATGTAAGACAAGGCAAACATCTTAAAGCTCTTCTTTAATTTACTCATTGGTAGTTTGGAGAAGGATTTACAAAAGCGATGTACGTCGTTGATCATACCTTTGGGCAAGTCCTGTAAACAGCATGTATAAACCAATGCCATTTTTCACAGACCAGAAATGAGCGAGCTGCATTTCCATGAATGCGGAAGCTGATGTGCAAAGAGCCCACTGACATGAGAGTTCACGCCTCATTACTAGTGTTGTGTCGTTCTTTGAGCTGACTCTTTTTAGTGAACGATGGGAGCCGGCTCCTGTTCAACAGCCGTTTTATTAATGTTTATAGAATTGTCCAGGTTTTTGAGCTGCCTAAATATTAAGGACGACAGTGGCTGGAACACGTTGTCTTCCGAAAAAGCCTGCCCGGAGATGGCATGTTAATTTTAACAAGCTCAATCACGCTAATCAGCATCAGGTTAAACGAAGAGAGCCGTTTAGGAGCCTACTGCTCTTGATGAGCTGAGCCAAATGAGCCGGTTTGCTAAAAAGAGCCGTTATTTCCATTTGGTAGAGAGAGATGGGAGGAAAACAAACAAGCATGCAAATAAAAATCGATGGATGGATGTATGTTTGGATGTGAACCATATTCCTCCTCCTCGGGGTGGACTAGTAAGCAGCGTGTGGCTCAGTGGGCTGAGCCTGTGTGCCTATAATCATGCCTGAATCACCGTTTTAAACCCAGCCTCAGCACGTCTGTGGGTCCTTCTCGTCGAGAGTGGTTGTGTGATCAGCTCCCTTATGTTGTCGCTATCCTGGGGACGTGTCCTATATACAGACTGTATATATATATATACAGAGTTTCTGCATGCCGGTTCTAATGGGTCCCTGTTCTCTGCTGACCTTTGAGCTTGCTGGGAGAATCCACTAGGGGCCTTTCTTATTACAGTATGGAAGTGTCGAAAATGATGCATCTTTTAAATGGTGTTTTGTTGTGTTTTCTTTCTAATTCCTCTTTGTGGGACCAGCAGTTGGCAGCTGCTTTTGTATGCTGTGAGCGACTGCTGAAATTCAGGCTGCACCGCAGGATCACATCCTCATTCCCTATTCTCATCTCACCCCCCCCCCTCCTATGGCTGGAAGTCTCAGCCACTGGCCCACGCCCCCCTCTGTTATTATTCATATTCACTGGAAGCTTTAGCTTGAACACACAATTAATACTGCATGAAGTTAACCACTGCAGAGGTGCATTTGTCTATGTTTTCCCCTCTTTGCTTCTGTTAATTCTATACAGCTATTTAAGATGGGACTAGTTGGCTAGCATTGATATCAGCCCAGGGTTGCCAATATGGTCAGCTGGTTGGAGTGAGATTTTCAATTCGAGACTGCCCATACATGTACATACATGTCACAGTTTAATAATTGAGATGCACCGATTCCGATTTCAATTTTTTTTTTGAAAGAGTGGTGTGCTGATTTAGATTTTTGCCCATTCTGTTTTTCTTTTCAAGAACTATATTTACATATAAACAAAAATCCAACTTTTCTTCAATGCAAAATTTTATTTTCATAATAAAGAAAAATTGTTCAACTTTACATTTTCCCCAAACTGCGTTATGGGATTTTCTGTCACTTAAAGGAGTCTTAAAATAAAGTGCTATGTGACTGGAAAGAGGTATAAGTGAAAATTAACTGAAAATGAGTTGCTGTACACCCAACTTTATCTGACATAATTTACTTTACCAAACAAGAGCAGGTGCAACAGATTTAAATAACAAAACAAATGTTCCAGTATTTTTCAGTATGCTTAAATTCACCAGACAATATGGCATTGACCTTTCTCTTTCTTTTACTCTTTCTTTGAAATAAACTCCATAGGTTACAAACCTCCAAATAAAACTGAAGTGTACTATACTCTTGCAAATAATAATAGTTGCAAAGTAATATTAATAGCAACATCGCATGTTATGCACATGCAATTCTTACATCATTAGTCAGCTAAATTAAGATCAGGCTGTTTCTTGCTTTCCTGTATGGACATTATAGCACAGGTGGTTAAAGTTTCACTAAAACGTTTTCTCTGCCTTAGGACAAAAAACTTATTTAGCTTTGCAATTGTAATGGTTATTCCTTTTCAAAATTATCAAGTATATGTTTAACATGTCAATTTAAAGTTTACCTTTGATGTTTGAACAAATTTTTTTTTGTGGTGGTTTCCCCAGTTTACATGGTATTACAAATTGCAAGCTGTGTGTCATCTTTACTCACAGTGAAGAACTTCCGTGCCAATGTCATGTTAGCGTGTGGCTATGAGGATATGGTCTGTGCTACTGTTTGTGTGACACAAGGTGCATGCATAAAACGGGCTGGTTTTGGTATCGGAAATGCATGAGACTGATCGGCTGGTCTCTGGTCCAGGCCGAGCAGGCTGAACATTGGCCGATTCTGGTCCCTGGCCGATCAATCGGTGCATCTCTATGTAATAAATAACCACAATAATAAATAATAGTCTGTAGGGTTTGCAAACTGCCCCAGAGTTTTTGATATAGGCAAACCTATTTTAGGTTTATGATGGGATAATATAGATTTACTGTAAGTCTTCTTGCTTGAGAATCTGAAAGTGAGAGTGTCACACCAGTTGCATGTGAGTTGACAACCCTGTCACACTGTAAGCCCAGATAAGTTCAACTTGCTTAAAAAATTTGCCTTAAAAAAAAGTTGATTTAACTTAAATTGTAACAAGTTGCTTCAACTCAAAATATCTCGTAATAGCTATTTTCCTGCCCATTTACTCCACTTAAGATACTAAATTCAATGCACTAAATTCCCACTTAATTTTACTTAAAATCAATTGTGATAAATGATTTGTCCAATAACTGCACTTAAGTGAAATGAAATTAACTAAATCATTTAAAAGAACTCAAAAAATGAAAGTACAAGAATACATTATTTTATATATTTACATTATTAATTTATTTCAATTTGAAATTTTCATTTGAAAATACAAATTGAGCATTAAAACATACCTTGTAACAGTGCACAACAGCACACACGTTATTCTAAAAGTGTAACATTAAAAAATAAAGCTACCAAACCACAGTGGTACACAGTCTTAAAAACAAAACAATGTTTGTCATTGGTACTGCCAAAAGGAAAAGGGGGGGAAAAGCCTCTCCTAATTACTCCACTTTGCATCTTAAGCGGAAGTGAGTGGTTTTTATTTCAATTTCCTTACTTTTCTTAAACTAAATCATTAATAAAAAAGGGAAATTACAAAAGTAAATTCTTTTTGTTTCATTTCAAAGTTTTCACTAGAAAATACATGAACAAAGTTATTCTAAAAGTACAACAACTGGTATTGACTAGTATTGTCTGGTAATCACTTAACATTGGCACAGCCCAAAAGCCAAACACACACACACACACACACACACACAAAAACCTCTGTATTGCTCCATTACGTGTTAAGTGCAACATGAAAAACAAAGCACTTGACATCTGGAGTAGAAGTCTAACTGTTCAGAACCCCGATTTATGCTGCAACTTTGAATTTTAGGTGCCTAGTTCTGCCTAGGTTGAACATTACCTGCTGAACATAGTAGAAAGTGTTTTTCATGCACTTGGGGTAGTTCAAGTGTATAACATAAATCAGTCCAAAAAGGAGACAAAATGCCTGAGGTAGGTTGGCCAGTTCATCCATCACTACACTTCCCTATGAGATGACCCAAACTCTGGTTGGGTTGAGCTGAGGATGTTCTTGATCAACACAGAGTATTCCCACTGGGGTTTGACTTTAAAAGTCCTTTTCAGTTACATCCTAACAAAGCGAGAAGCAGATGACTGATCAGAGGAAAATCATGAAAGTCAGATAATGCAGTGCGGTCCAACAAAAAATACCTTAGGCTTTAAATCTTTATAAGGAAATGCATTATACAATATAGACAAAAAAGATAATACCAATCAATTAGACTTTTCAAACTGCCACATTTGGATCCATATGGAGTGTGTTCAGATGCAGATCAAGAGTGATCAAGAGTAGAGGTAGAGCCAAGGGGAAGATTTAGGATTGGGCCTGTGTGTTTCATGTTTACTGCCACATGGAGGAAAAAAGCCCTCTCCAGTGTCCATCTTTCAGCTTATTTAAGGTTAAATTTTTTTATCATAGGTTAAATCTTCTCAGCGTGTATTGTATCAGGAGCTGCAATATTCAAAAATATTTTAGTAAAATTTTTATGGACAAATTTTAAGCCCAAGTACTGCTGATTAAATTATGAATATTAGTTGGAGCAGTCTTCAATAAATCATTAATTTTGCACCTGCAACATTTAAAAAAGTTAAATTACTTACAGAGCTGGTCTTGAAGAAAGCAAAAGGATCATTCCCCAAGATAAGTGTATGTCCCCGGAGACTAAGGCACCTGATGTCTACTGGCTCAGTGGTCTGGAAGATAGTGGGCAGAGTAAAGTACACAATTTTATCAGATGCATTCCAGAATTCCCCCATGATTTTTTTAAATGTAGACAAGTCAACCAACCTTTGTTTGACGTAAAAGCTCATTCAAAAATTGGCCAGTGAGACCTTTTTTCTTTCTAAAGAGATCATTCAGACTTGGAGAGAAATGGTCGAGTGCTTCAAAGAAGTCCTGTCTGAGACTTTTCCCCACCACTCTATTAAACTCAAAACAAATCTGAAACAAATCAAACTACAGTATGTGTAAGCCCATGGCCAGACAGCCCCATCTGTAACCCTCAACACTATGGTCCCAAAACATAAATACTCATACATAAATATCCTGCATTTAAATTTTTATTCAACATTACATTTAGAACTCAATTTTTTGGAAAATACCCAAAAGCTATACAAACCTGACTTTCAGTGAAAAGAGGTGGCCATCGATTTGCCATCTGGCTGAGGGGAGGCTTATCTTTGACTTCTTTTTGCCAAAGAGCAAATGTCCATCTCTTTCTTGACAAGGGATGCATTTGGCTTTGTCTTCATCATTTCATTGACCAGAATCTGACAAGCTCTTTCCAGGTTGTGGTCATCCATCCCCTCTGGATATTCAGGTAGGAATTTTATTTCCTCTTTCCTTGGCTTCTTGATGTCTTTGCTAGGAGGGTCACCATTTGTAGTGTTCCTTCCATGTTTACCACCATTGACAGCGACATGAAGTTGACCCAGTTGGCGCATTTTAGTCCTATAATTACCCATCTTAAATTTCAGACTGTTTTTCTATCCATCACAGCCAGAAGATGATCCTGATGACATGGGTGTGTATGTACTAAGGCTTTTGCAACACTTGCAAAATCTTCTTTTGTGGGGTATGCTTTAAACGCATGCATGGTCTCAGCTAGTTTCTGAAGGATATTGTGTTTCAGTTCTTTTGTAACAATTAGTGGGGTTGCATCCTTCAGATACAGTTGGTTTCCTTGACGGATTCTGTATTCAACATCAACAGAGAATTTAGGGATTTCAAATATTTCCGGGCACTGAAAACTTCTATCCAGAGATGACACAATTTCAGTGTCTGCCTGGTTGCTTGTTTCACTATGTGGTTCAGTTTGTGCAGTAACTGGTACAAGCTCAATCACAGGGATTTTGATATTTGGCTTCTCTGGGAGATCAGAGAGATCGGCAAGGTTACACAGTTCATTATTAAATTCAGGATCTTGGTACTTTAAAGTGAAGCTGTAGGTTGTTTGAAGAGTGCCTTTAAGCCAGCTAATCAAATCTAAAATTGTGTCTGATCGTGTTGGCATAGTCATCTTTCTTATATCTCCTTCGGATACAATAAACCCTCATGATTAATCTGTCTTGTGCAGCGATCTGAAGAAAAATTAGAAGTTAGCAAATAACATATCGTTTCAGTGTTACCATAAGTTCTCCTTGTACCCTATATGCTGATAATGGGAAGACATTCAATTCTGATATCTTAACCACACACACGAAGGGGACATCACTACAAAGAAGTTGGTAAGACCTCAAGTGCTCAGAATACCATGCTGTCATTTTGTGGCAGACAAACACAATTTCTGTGTTACCTGCGACAATCGTTTCAATCTGGGAAAATTCAGGGAGACCAGCGCATGAGGCAGTAGAGAGTATCATGCCTGGATGATACTTGATTCCATCAACACAGACAGATGATGCCTCAAGAACTGACCTTGGTAGTGAAATGTTTTGAGCAAATACTTCCTGAACATTCAAAGGGAAAGAGTCAAGCAAATAAGGACTAACTTTTGCCATCTCAACTGATGGTCTGAAAAATGTGCTACAGTCAAGATGGTATTGCCTTCTTAAAGAACTTATGCTTCCCCTCAAAGCGCATTGTCCAAACATCAGACAAGAGACCAAATTTCTTTATAAGCTGAGGGTAATGTTCCACATAGTGATACTTTGTTAAAGTGAAACTGGGATATGTTGACTGCAGTAGCTGTCTGTGCTCTGCTATCTTACAGTCTAGGAAAGAGTCTCTTCAGTGTGCCTTTCCACCAATGGTCCCTTTGGTGGAAAATCCCTTTCCAGTCACCTGAGGTTGGTCTGTTTTGTCCATAAATGTGTAATCAAAGTACTTGATGGCCTGATTTAGCATATCTATAGTGAAATACCTCTTGTCTATCAGGTCTGTAAGGCACAAGGACAGCTCAATTGGAACAATGCCTTCTAAGATATCATGTAAGATGTCAGGAGGGTAACCAGTGACCACATGAAAATGCTTAAGATTCTCAGTTAAAGGACATGCTCTTTTTACACCATAGGTCTGAATCAATCCTGGATCCTCTTTGACCTCCTACACCTGCCTATCATGGGAGTCTTTGTCTCTGAGTTGAAAGAAACCAGAACATACCTGTTGTTGTTGAATATCACTACTACTGGCCATACAGAATCTGCAGAATTTGTCAACCGTGAAGCTCTCCAGTAATCCTGCAAGGGAGTGGGCGTCAAGATTATCACCGGCAACATATGTAACTGTACCTTTCACACTTGCACCTAGTTGCACCAGATAAACACCATTTTGCTCCATTGATTTTAGATCATAGATAAGAGGATGTAACACTCTTGCATAACCACACTCTTTGACAGTGGAGGTATTGCATAGTAGTGCAAGCTGGATTGAGTTAAGCGTTGACCTATATTTTACAGGTATGTTCGCAATGACCCAGTATACTGCACACATTTTATACTTCAGCTTTGATGTTCCAAGGGGATTGGATAATTCAAAGTCATCAATGTAAAGACCAAGAGCAACTATGAACTCATCCCTTGCAAGAACAGTGTTCTCATTAAAATACTGACCATCTCTATATGACCTGTATTCCTGTAGGATACATGCTTTGTCTGACAGCTTTGTCTAACACATCAGTTTTGTTAAGCAACTTCTGGAGCATGGGAACAATGGGGGGACATATGCCAGCGGTTTTTCGCCCTTTTCCACAACGTATTCTATCGGCTTTGCATGTGGAAACTCTCTGCGTACATAAGCTGCTCTCCTTTAGCAGTTCCTACGGGTCCATCTTTGGCATAAAATGTCAAAATGTTACTTTTTGACATGGCACTGGTGACCTCTCTCATAACTGTGTCATCCATGTCAGCATAATATTTCTTTAGTATGGCCCTCACTCTGTTATGCAGAAGTGGTTCAGATAGCTTATTGATTTCACATAGCTGTTGTGTTACTTCTTGCACAGCGCACTCTGATATGTACAGAACAGCTTGCATCTTTAACAGAAGAGATGCTAAGTTGTGCTCAAGCTGTTTTTCTAAGTCACAAAGCTCATTCTCACTGGCTTCTTCGCTGGCCTCTTCGAACTCTTCCATATTAGCAACATGTGACATTTGAACATGTGCAGCCTCACTATCATGGCTATAATCACCAATTATTAAGCCTTGAACCTCTTCCAGTTCTGTGTGCTTTGAAAGTGGAATAAACACTGCTTTCAAAGTTGCAAACTTTAAAAGGGCACCTGACCTTATGGTTTACTTTTAAGCGTGCAGTACGCAGGTGAGTAAAATAGTCCGTCTCAGAACAAGACTCGGCAAACCCACAGGACAGACAGCTAAACTTAATTGGTACATCTGCACTTGGTTGCTGATCTAGAATGTTGGTATGTATGCGGGATAAGTGTACTTTTAGTGCATTGAGTGATTTAAATGTGCATAAGTAATCCTGATGCAGACAAGGAAATGGTTCCGTTCTTGCATAACTTGCATGCTTTAATCTCTAATGCTTATATAATTGAGCTCTCTTTTCACAGTTATGTGGGCAATACTTACACTTCCAAAGCATCTCTTCCTGTGTCTTGTAACACAGGAACTTTACTTTAAATCACAACAAAGTATGTGTATTCCGTATATTTATTTCAAAATGGCTAACGTCAAGGCCATAAGTTAAGCCCCTGTTTAGGCAGTGTTCCCTTCTGGTTAGCAAAGTAAATAGTGAATATGGTCATAACATTTAACGTTACAATGTCGTTTCTTTGTAAAACGCATTAACCTGCCAATTTCGTTTTATTTACGGGAAAAAGTGTAACAGAACTAAGTGAAAAATATTTGTGCCGAATAATTAGTTGAACTTTTTAACGTTAAAACAAAATGTCTGCCTGGAATCTGTTGAACAGGTCAGCCCCACCCATTGGTTTCCGTGGCTCCTCTTAAGAATTTTAATCCATTTAACTTAAAGTTGGTTTTCAATATACATAAATAATTTAAGTTTGACTGCAATTTGTAGTAAATAATACTACAAATTAGTAGAATATAATTACAATTGATAGTAATGCAAACAAACTTTATTTATGTACATATATGAAATAGTTTTTTTTAATTAGATATGAAATCTAGGCTAACGGTGTACTCACACTAGGCAATGTGAACCGTGCCCGAGTGCGTTTGACCACCAAAGCGCAGTTCGTTTGACTAGTGTG
>JAABNX020000510.1:0-10762 GCA_015163995.2 Mormyrus lacerda | reverse complement strand
CTTCCAGCTGTTTAACAAGAGATCAGAGTCTCTGGCCATAGAGCATTACATGAAAGGGTGTCAAATTCAGAAAGATAACATAACAGGGGAGCAGTGTGTTCAGAGATTAGAAACGATAGCAAACAGGCGCATTGACAGAAATCCGAGTGACGGAGAAGCTTTTGGGATTCTGGGATATGTTAATCGGCTAAGGGGTGACAAGCTTCAAGCCATAGAGTGCTATGAGAAAGCTCTTCTACATAACCCAGGAAACGATGAGTTTCTCACAGCTCTCTGTGACCTTCGGCTTTCTCTGCACTAGTCACTGGCTATGTTTACCACTACCTGTGTTCACTCTCTGTAACCCTTGGCACAAGACCTCCATACTAGCCACCATTATGGATTCCCTCCTCATTTGCATATCTCACATAGCACTTAAGGTCATCTGAAGCATTGTTAAACCTCATCGAATGAAGCCTCATATTACTCACACAGCTAGTCTTAGGCTCCGCCCTCCAAACTAAGACTGTAAGTCCACAAAAAGTTTTTACACAGCAGTGAACATGAGTGACGAATTACAAAATTTTAAATGCAAAGGAGCTTCACTTGGAGTCGAAGGTCAAAGACGAAGGCTGAAACCTAAAGGTGCTCCAGACCTGGGAAACATGGTAAACCTGCACAAATCAGCGCGATAGTGAAGACAAATGGATGCTGGGATACGTTTATCAAGTAAAAACTAAGAATGTTCCTGAGAATGTTCACTGTAATTGCTTATATCATAATAGTGTTTCTATTCTTGATATAATTGAATATCAATTTTTTTTTTACTTTTTACTATACAGTAGATGAAATACACCCATTCTCTGTTTACCAATAGGGTTTCACATGACCAATGATAGGATGATAAAATGAAGTTGTTTATTTAAGTAGCATCTCCATTGGATGTCAGAAGCATCAGTTAAAACCAGGCATTTCCCGTCTTGTTTGGAGGCGTGTCAACTAATTTTTCTCAGCTAATAACTGTCATTTAAAGTCAGAAGAAAGTGTTTTTCGCAGTTTGTTTGAGTCAAATGTAGCTGTCAAGGTCAAGTAACACCCTAAGCTTCTTGTTTGAAAACAGTATTCATGTTTGTACTAGTTAACATTTGTATTTATGATGGTTGTTTGCATGGAATACTTTATATGGCTAATTTTAACAACAACATTGATAGCTAAATGCTATATTAAGACCAAGCTCTGGTTAAGTCCAAATATTTATTCTAGCTGTGGATGACCTAACCAAACTGCAGTAACTCTGCATCATTATAATGCATGATAAAGAAACCATGTACCACATTTGCTGTGAACTATACCTGCACGTCCATTTAAAGCATTAAACAGTTCACTGATGGCTGCGTAAAAACGTTTCTATTTTTTTTTCCAAACTCCTAAAGTAATCCATCTATCCATCCTTCCATTATCTATATCGCTTTATCCCTTTGGGTCGCGGGGAAGCTGGAGCCAATCCCAGTATCTTCTGGCGCGCCTGAAGTAATGGATTGTGGGAATAAGTGTTCTATTTCGGACAGTGACGGTATATAGGTTATACATTATAGGTGCATTAGGAAGTGCTTTTTAAGCACCATGTAAAAAGACACTTAAAAAGTAAAGGGGAGGTCAGTTTCTGTATGACACTACTCTAGATCTGTACAATATCACCCACAAAAAATAGCATTATGATGCCATCATCACAATAACTGTAACATGGTAAAAACACTGAAGTTCTTTATTTTTTAACTGCACAATAAACACTCACACTATTGCTGTCCCTGTTGTTTTAGTCTCAGGTGTTACCAGATATCCAGTCTTCTATTACCCAGAATATGTTTTATGTCCCTCGCCTGCCTAGGATCCTGCATTTACAGCCATTAAGTCATTTTTTTTTCTTATCCGTATTTGACATTCAGTGCACTTTGTTGCATACATTTAAAAGTTCTGTGTGTTATTAATATTTTAAATGTTGGTAATGTAACAGAATGGTAATGCTCTCACCAAAAGAAAATCAAATTTATTATTCACTGAATACAATAATGGAATTTTGTTATTCATACACGTAAAGTCAATTTTCCATAACACATTTTTAAACTTGTGTATTTGGTAACTTACCAGACTAAATCTTATATTGGCCCAGAGCACAAATGTATGAGAACAGGTGACTTTTGGTGCCAGATAAATGCAGAAACCTCACGGAAGAGGTAAATAGATGGTTGTGCTGAGTGGAAACAGTTAGCCCGTCAAACCCCTCCGGGCAACTAGCACACTGTTACATACATTATGTCTGCTGCCATTCTGATTGCACACAAACCATCAGTCAAAACATCATCTCACAATCTGAATCAGAGACTATTATGGATAAGTATGTTTCATCTGCATATGGACAAAAAAACATAAAATAAAATGGACAACAGTGTATGTTTTATTAGATTTGTCTTCTATTTACAGTAGCCACAATGTTTTAGTGCAACTGCAAACACCGGTAAGCAAGAAAATATTACTATTAAACCATTCTCGTTTTAAAAAAAAAAAAAAAAGCCATATATTAAATACAGATCAGGACTATTTGCCCACAAATCTCTACAAAATAAACATATACCTCGTAATTCATTTCGCTAATATATGCTGGTATATGTTCCACAAAACTACTCCAATACTGCCATCTGCTGGATCACTTTGATCTAGACAAATGGATGAGGAACCTGGCTTGGAGAGACGAAATGCCCTAATGAATTTCTCCCAAACAGAAAGCCAGTTTGAATATTGTTCTCGAGATAACGCGAGAGAATGCCACAAAGTAAGTAATCCAGATGAGAGAAAGAGCTCTCCAGAGGTTGGAAAAGCAGAATCTTTGAGGCCACTCACAAAAGCGGGCCAAACAGCACATTAGCAGTGCTCCACAATGTCTTTTGTATTTTTTATTGTACATATACAGTAGGCTTTTGATGTCACACAAAGACCGCAATGTACAACCGCCAGGGAGAGGAGCGAGCTTCGCTTCCACCTTGGGAGTCCTAACAATCAATGGCTGTTGACCAAGCTGTGCAGCTTCGGGTTGGTGTGGACATTGTGCTTTCGCCGCTCCCGGCAACTGTGAACCATGGCGGCCACGCCAAGCAGCAGGGCGCTGGAGATGAGAGCAAAGCCGCTGAGGAAGAAGGTGGCCGTGTAAGAGCCGGTTCGGTCGACGAGCCAACCTGCCAGGAAAGGAGAAGCTATCAGAGCTGGGCACCTGCTGTACAGCAACGGGCCTGTCTTACAGGACACACCTTCAAGAAGTGAGGATGGCGCTTATAAATATACATAGTAGAGCTGCATGATATCATATCTCGATTATACGCAATTTTATTTGCACCCTCAATTTCGTACGCAGATTTTTTGTGCGCCTAAAATATTAAGGAGAGGTGTATCGTGACCCCCAAAAGTTAGTAATCTGTATAAATTTGGCGTGCCTTTTTATTTAATAAACGTGTTGGACTTTAAACTACAAAAAGTACCGCCACACCACAAACATCTTTTTACCTTGTTTACCCATAACCTCCTCTTTAAAAAGATGCTGTGGCTATTGAGCTGTCCCTTTCTTCACCGTTTCTTCAGTACTTATTGCTTCCATGATTTACCAAAACAGTAGCATGTGGCGTGCTCTGCTAACCAAATTTAATAAACATCAAGATACCCTGAATTTATATAGATTACTAGCTTTTGGGTGTCACAATATGCATCTCATTAATATCTTAGGTGTACATTAATCTGCTCGTGGGTGTCAATAAACATCCACGTGGTACTGAAAAGCCGGCATCCGAACAAATGTCACACCTGTTACCTATAGCCCTTGTGATTATTGTGCATGTGCTATAGAATTGCGATTAAATTGCAATGTGATATCGTGCAGCCCTAATACACAATAATGTGCAAAAATCTTTGGTAGCCAAAGAAAAACATTAAAAGCTATTTATATGAACATATGCAAATTAACACTGACACAATAAAAACTAAAATGGATTTCATCTGTTCTCCAAAAAGTTACTAATATCCCAAACCTCTCCTCAGGGGCACCACAACCATTCTATATATCTGTTAAATTTCACTACCTAGCTCACTTAATTCATTCATAAAATTAGATAAATGAATTAAAATACTGATTACCCAATCAAAGTCTGCTACCGGTCAAATCAACAAATACATGGGTGTCCTGGACGATTTCTGCAAACACTGGGATGAAATTCCTAAGCTGACACACTTTACCAGGCATAATATCAATTTTGTACCTACATAAAGATCATTTAGGCATCATTTTCTTTGACTACCTGAGACTTTTGCCCAGGATTTTGTATTTTTTCCATGGCTAATGGCTTCACGAACGACGCATCGCCACGTCTTCACTGGTGAGTGTGAAGTGCCGTTGGAACACACCTCCGATGGGCGGGCTGACCAGGTATGGTACGGCGTGGAGGAAGTACACGACTCCCAAGGCAGAGGAGAGGTGGGCCGTGCCCACGGCATCCGACGTCACCACAGGAATGAGAGCCACGTAGGCCCCGTCGAAGTAACCGTAGAGCACCGCAAACGGCACTAGCAGCTGGAAGCTCCGCAACAGGGGGGCAAAGAGGCAACATAAACCCTCCAAGCCGACGGCTAGCATGTAGCAGACACTGCGGTGCTTCCTGAGGCACCTGGGTGGGGGGCGGGGACACACGTTAGCTAATTAGCTAGCTGGATTTCATTATATATCAGACTCTCAGAAAAAAGCTCCAATTTGAACCTTTGAGGGTACAATTACTTGTCACTAGAGCTGTACCCTCAAGGGTCTGCTAATTGTACCCTAGCCGTAGGTAAATGTACCTCATTGGGGAACAGTAATGTTCATACCTTGGGCAACAAAAGTGTACTACACCTTAACGTTTTTCCGACAGTGCATGAGCAAGTTTGAATTATAACCTTTGTAAGGTACTAAGCCGAACTGCTGAGCTTTCTGAACTCTGAGCAAATATACACTTAATTCCAATGTTCTATGATTATTTCTAAGATTTTCTTTGATTGCACTGTCATGCATGTATTCCCCACAAATGCTTCCAGAATTACACAAGGCGGCACCAGCTCTGTCCCAATACCTTCTGTCAGTCAGCCAGCCGAAGGTGACATTGCCCACAATGTCGATGACCCCCAGGATGGACATCAGGAGGGCAGCCTGTTGGTGCCCGACGCCTACATCGAGGGCGTAAGGCACCAGATAGACAAAGGGCAGGCTGCAGCCACTGGCGAGGAGGAGAAAAGACGTGGCCAGCACCACAAAGCTGGGCATGAGCAGGAAGCGGTATTCCTGCATGGGCCGAAAGCAGCGACGACGGTGCTCTTGGTCGTCGCAGCACCTTGCAGTCACCGCCCTGTCCCTTGCCTCAGATTCCGCCACCACGGACCCATTCTCGACCCCCCCCGCGGAGGTGAGAGGTCTCAGCAAGGCCCCGCAGACGCACAGGTTGGCGACAAAACCCCCAGCGATCAGGAGCGCCCCGCGCCAAGAGAAGTGCTCTATCAGGAGCTGTACCGCCGGGGCCAGGATGAAGGTTCCGATCCCACTGCCGGACATGGCGATCCCGTAAGCCAAGGCCTTCCTTTCGTGGAAATAGATGCCGACCATGGCGATGGCTGGCGTGTAACAAAGGGCAAACCCAACACCTGCAGATAGAAACCTCTGCACATTAACGGCAACCTCAAGCGGTCATATCGGGGAGCTCGAAGAAAGCAGGGGGGGTGTGTCCTACCTGTCAGGATGCCAAGGGAGAGGTAAAGGTACTCGAGGCTGGTGGCGAAGGAGCTCATGACCAGTCCGGCGGAGGCGAGGAAGCCGCCCAGGATCACGGTGATGCGGAAGGACAGCCGGTTCCCAATCAAGCTGCCGAGCGGAGCTGCCAGGACAGTAAATCACAAGCACTGGAGATGGACATACAATGTATCTGTCACACGGACCGTACAAGGCGAGCTGTCGGAGCCATGATCATACAAGCACAGTTTACATGGAAATTTACCATTATACTAAAGGCACAGCTATGCCATTAATATATGGCATGTTACATATTTACGATATATATTGCAACAGTGAATTTTATTCAAAATTTTACTGAAACCCATAGTATAGTATAAAAATATGCATTCAGCATCTTGTAAAACGTAACAATACTTTTAGTGCACTTTTGAACTAATGGTTAATATATACCATACATAACATAATTATAAGAGATGTAATTGAAATGGTAAAACTAATTATCTATCCCGTGTCTTGTGAAAGTGATAGATCGGCTTTGTATCCAGGGAGTTGCCGGTCCTGTCCATGTCCCTGGGACAGATTGCCATCTAATATGTTATGGAAGAATGATACAATATTATTTAGACTTATTACATTCTATACTGTATATCACATTACATCATTCAGCAAAATGCGGGGACTCTTACATAAGTTACATAATAAGTCTGTAGTACATTGTTACATCTCACCCCTGAAACCATTAACTACTTTCTCTAGTCTGACATTTTTTGTGGCCTCTGCATTTAAAAGTTACATATTAGACAGTTTAAAGATCCACTCTCTTTACCTATGGGCTACAATTTAAACAGAACATATGGCATGTGTTGTGCAGTGAACATCATACTCATTTGCAGAAAGAATTCTGTCAATACAGGCAGATTAGACACATTTTTGGACAGAGGTTAAGGCATCATCAAGGATGCAAAATATCAATAGGATTCTGGGGGATGTAAAGTCCACAACATTCTGCTCAATCTATAGTCAGTCCCAGCCTGAGGAGGCCGTCTTGTGACTTTCAGCTTCATGGATACCATGAAGGCTAGAGCTGTGTTCTTCAGGATAAATCTATTCATAAACCAACACCAAGTCTACAAATATGAGTTCTGAAAAGGGCTACACAAACATGGCTGACAGACACGCAATGCAAAGCAGTGTTGGAGCGCTTGATAGAATTTTCCTGCACTGCTTTAAACAGGACGCAAAACTCACACATGACACAGAGATGGTCACAGAGGCTGGTATTCACCTTGAGTCCTGGGAAATCTACAGCAAGCTATACAAAATTCACCTGTGCAACATTAACCCCACAGGGAATTACTGTCAAGAGGACACCCACAAGGAGAGACCCATTTTGGTACAAGGCAAAGGACTCCCAGGACAGAAAAGCCAATAGACTTTCATTCACTAATTCTCTAAAATAGTAAGTTCTGGATTGTGGGAGAGGCCCACACAAATATGCAGGAATAATATGGCAGATTAAATATAACAAAGCTAACCTGCTAACCCAACATGCCAGCCCAGCACGTTTAGGAGACATACATCATAAATTTAGGCAGAACAGGAAAGTTCAGGTTCAGACCGAGATTTTGTTTCAGCCAGATGATCGAGGAATGCAGTCAAACACCGAGGGCTTCTGGTTCAACACGGAGGCTAACCAGCTGAGCACAAAGAGTCACAGTCACAGAACACTTGGTTGGTTGACACAAAACCTTGGCCTGGATTTGTACTTCCTGAACCTGAACTTTCCACTTACGAATTTCAATGATGATACAACTGATACTATTCATGTGTCGACAGTCCTTATATTGCAGACTCCATGACTACATACAAAACATGGGGTGGAATACCTTCATGTTTTTATATCAGCCACAAAACCGTTGGGTTCACAACTGGCTTCCGTCCCCTAAACTTACATTTCAAAGTACGCGGAGATCACAGTTAATTTATGTTGGGCTTATGTAAGAGATACATGGAATGAGTAATAAAGTTGTAGATTTGATGAGGTAAGTCTAAAGAATTCTTACCACAGAGCATAGTGGTGCAGTCCACCAGTGAATGAATCCATGCAGTGCCTGCATAGTCGTGACCAAAGTGCATCTGAAACTCCACAAAAAAGATGGAGATACATCTAAAAAAACAGAAAGACACGAGTTTGTTCATGCTCTTTTTGGCTCGGAGCGTGATTCAACCCTAAAGAAAATGAAAGAATGCAATTCAGCAGAGCCCTGCAGTGACATGCAGGAAACAGTGCAGGCATGGTGCCCAATTCTGCACTGCATTACTACATCTGACATGATTCAATATCGCGTGATGATATCACAGGCTTGGGATCAGTGAGGGATTACACCAATCCGACCGGAACATCATCATTCAAGAGCAATACAGTAGGGAGGCCTAAGTTATGTGTTACCAGGGGCCTGTGTGTGTGTGTGTGTGTGGGGGGGGGGGGTTGAACCTTGAAAAGAATGGACCAGCATCTGTACAAACACACAGCGAGCTCCGTGAGGGGCGACCGAGGTCAGGCCGCCCAGTTCGCAAGTCAAACCCTTGAATCTCTGAGGTTGCAAATCCTGACCAGAGAGCAAACAGCTGGGATGAGCGATATCTGTGAACCTCCCGTCAAGCATACGCAACCGGCATTCTCCAAGGCAGGGCCCCTGAAACGTAATCGTTCAAGGTCTTGTGCTCAAGTTCAGAGGACGAGCTTTACTGCTTCACCAGGATAATGGGGACTGAACCCATTTTTTCAGGGTATCGGCCAGATGATCGAGGAACGCAATCAAACACCGAGGGCTTCAGCTAGGGCTCGTGGTTCAATACGGAGGGTAAAAACAGCCAAATCTACTTGCATTTTCAAGGAAAAATCGAAGGCACAAATTTACACGAAAGCGTGAAAAATAAATTAAATAAATAAAGTAGTAACTACACTGTATGAATCATTATTTATTATTAATGGATTATTGTATTATTAGTAATTTTATAATTAATAATTACAGTAAATTATATAATGAATACAAATGTAAAAATAAATGAATCTGTAAATGTTTTAAATATTAAATGAAATTTTTGCCTACCCTGTCTTGCTCTCCATGTTACACAGACACATACAGGTGAGAACAAGCTTGGCAGGGAGGGGCAGCCACCTGCAGTGGTGCCCATGGGGGGTTCAGGGCTTCGCTCAAGCGGCTCACAGACATGACTACTCTGCTATGGGCGGACTCGAACCGGCAACCTTCCAATCACAGGCAGAGGCTTAGCCCCCAGAGCCACAGGCTCCCCACCCTACCCAATAGGAGAGCTATTAAAATAAAATATTACGTGTTAATATACATATAATTATATAACTAAAAGACAATAATTTATAATGCACATCATTTATAATAATCAATAATAAATAAATGATGGGCTTGCAGATAAGGAAATGCTGATCGAGCCAGTTCAGCAAAGAAATTACGGGGAGGAATGTAAAACCAGTCTGAACGGGATGACAGCGTAGTCAGCGAACCCCCCCGACTCCCTAAGACCACAAGCACTATTAAGGAAGTTACTCACAACGGTAATCAATTAGAGACAGATGTAGAAAGCTCAGGTCACGAGAGTACAGATCCCGACCACGTTTTTGTTTCAACCAACCAGTTGAGCATAGAGGGTGACAGTCATAGAGTACTCAACTGGTTGGTTGAAATAAAAACTTGGTCTGGTTTTCTACTTTCTGGACCTGAACTTTCCACTTCTCAGTGTAATGCAATACGTCTGTGAGTAACTTCTCCAATACTGGCCGCAATACCTAGCCAACGATTCCCTGACTCGTCTGCAAGTTTTCACATCACGTTTTGATGAATACTGCACTTTACCCAAAAGGAAGAGAGAAAAGTGGTGTTACTGGTATTCGAGAGGAACACCCAGTGACGTTTAACTCCAGTTTAACCTGAACCGCAAGGTGATCAGGCCAATGTAAAGTTGTCGATCCTGACGTTTTCTTTACTCGGAGCCCCACTTCCACTACATGCTAGAAAATTCTTAGAGAAGATTATGACATTATAAGAATACAAGACATTTAATGAATACGTGTTACAGCAGATTTTCCATAAAAAATTTTTTATCCAGTTGCATCGAGGTGATAATGTATTAGCCTTTTCCAAAATAAGCTACATATTGCTGAATGGGCTGTTGAGCCTTTTGCTGCTCCCCAAACATTTCAAGAAGCCATCTGTTAACGGCGAACATCATTCCGGCACAGGCTGCCATTACCACGCGTCCGGTTTACCTAGTGACGGCCCGGGTACAGACGGTGACGACGAAACAGCCGGCCACGATCATCCAGCCCCAACCTCCGTCGGGGGGGGCAGCTCCGGCCCCCCTCCCCCCCTGAGCCATGAGTGCCTGCGAACACGCCTCTCTAATCTCTCCCCAGCCTTGGGTTTCAATTTCACTCAGTAGGGAACCCCTCACTGCAGACAGTCAGACATGGAAACGCCTTCCTCTGTGTCAGGACAAGAGTGGCAGTGTTAAGATTAAGATTAAGGTCAATTTTATTCATCCTCAGGGGGAATTCATGTGCATACAAAAGGGAGTACGTACAATATATGGACAAAAGTATTGAAACGCCAGGCCATTTCATGCATAGACACTTTTGTGACATTCCATTCTAAATCCATAGGCATCAAGCTATAACAGCTGCCACTCTTCTGGCTTTCCACAAGTTTATGGAGTGTGTCTGCGGCATTTTTTTGCCCATTCGTCCAGAAGAGCATTTGTGAGGTCAGGCACTGATGTCGGATGTGAAGGCCTGGCTGCCAATCTGCGTTCTAGTTCATCCCAAAGCTGTTTGATGGTGGTTGAGGTCAGGGATCTGTGTGGGCCAGTCAGGTTCTTCCACACCAAACTCACCCAACCATGTCTTTATGCACTGGGGCATGGTCATGCTGGAACAGAGGAGGACCTTCC
>JAABNX020000509.1:0-10779 GCA_015163995.2 Mormyrus lacerda | reverse complement strand
AAGAACGGGATGACCAGCAACACCTGCTGGCCAAACAGGGAAGGGACACAGTGAGACACAGGGGCTGACCCTGACACTTTTGGAAAACTTGAAACATGGACTCATTTTATTTTGTACTATGCTTAGTCCATTGTTACAATACTATGTATCCCATTGTTCCATTGGTGAATACTGACTTCAGCAGAAATGAGCAAGTCCTGCACATCTCAGGATATTATTGTAAATTTGTGACTTTCTGAATTGAATTTACATTCATTGACAAATTCTCCATGTGAAACTATAGCTCTGATTGTAGTTAGGGCTTTTCCTTTTAATTTTTATATTTTATTAATTTGTTGTGTTTCAGAAAACAAAAAAGAAATTTGGTGATAAAACAGCTAAAGGTACTAGCAACAATTACGGTAGGCTCCTGAAAGGTGGGATCAATAATCCAGAGTTAAAACAAGACAAAGGCTTTGTCTTTGTTTTCTGTGTGACATTAATTTCTTAGTTACACCTGTCATTAGCCACAAATCACTTTGCTTTTCCCAAGCATTGAGGAGAAAATCTAATTGATAGTAGGTAAAATGGAACCCCTGGAAAAAAAATTTAAATTCAGAAATTAGCTATTACAGTGAAGCCAATTTCCATTTTTCTGCAAGTTTATGCAGTCATTCACTCTAGGCCAAAGTCCAGAAGTGTGATTAATTTTATCAGATGTAGGAATAAAAAAAAAAAACCTGAGTTTCCTTATCAGCAACTTCCAATACAATGCAAAGATAACAAAGCCGAACAAAACATCATCACATAGGGCAGCACACTGGTGCAGTGGTTAGCACTGGAGCCTCACGCTTACAAAGCTGGGGATTTGAATTCCACATCTGCTCTGTGTGTGGAATTTCAATGTTGTCCTCAAGTTATATGGGTTTCCTTCAGGTAATCCCATTTTCTCACAGTTTAAAGACATGCAGTTCTCCAAATTAGCATCTCCAAATTACGTATAGTGTGAGCATTTGCTGGTGTGTACCCTACAATTAGAATGCTCAGTTAAAGGTAACTGCGGGTCATTTCAATGTATATCCAGTTACTCTAGCTAAGTTGAATTCTTTCATTGTAATAGTTTTTACCTTTGTCAAAACCAAACTGGACAGATATGGACTGTATTGTCATAGTATGCCATTATTTTGCAATGTATACCCTTATTTTAACAATAAAGCTTTCCAAATTGACAGCTCCAATGAGGGATAATACCAGTATCTTTGTCAAGCTACGAAAAAATGCATGCACATGGAAACAGGTTTGTATGAAAAAACACCTGCCATTATGTGGCTGTGGATGTCATTGTCATTATATTGTCATTATCTGCACTTTGGCAAGATATATTGTATGTACAATAGTACCCAAGTGGACCAATTCTGTTAACATGCATGAGGTATACAACTACCTCGTCATGCACAACCTCAGTAAGTGCTGCAGGAGACTTGCACGACTGCACAGTTCTACATGCAAAACAAATATTATCAGTGTGGAGGAGGGCAAGACTGTGGGTTGACAAAAGCAAAGCGGTATGTGACTTTAAGGGTTTATGGTGCATCACAGAAAGGTTGTGTTTAATTACATGCTTTTAAAGAAGAATACTAACATGAAAGACATTCAGCTGATTCCTTGTTTTACTGTATGTGGAACTAGAGTAAATGATGTGCGGTGACCCCCCACTAGATCACGGTTCAGTTATTGCGTCCCCGCTAAATAATATTGCTCCAACTATTGTAAGCAAATGTTACGTAATGTGAATTATGTTGCTCATAATCTTAGCCCGACATCCATATATGATATGTGTCTACAAAGTGTACTTTAATAAGTTTACATGTATTTAAAGTAGGTGGGAGGGGTATTTTAAGGCTTAAACTATAAAAAAAAATATAACGATTCGATGCGATTCACAAGTTCACGATATGATTTTCTCGCAACTTTTTAACAGAATGAGCTGTAGACAAATTTTTTAATAATTTTTTTTTTCTAAAAAATCCCAAAACAAATACATGAACTGGACCATAATGCTTTTACATTGCATTCATAAAACGTTCAGTACACCTTCATAATGTGTTCATTAAGTATTCAGAAATCATTGATAAACATCATGCATGTATACGAACAGGCCTTACATCCCAACATCCCTTAACAACTGTAATATACATTAATAACAAAAATAATAACATTATAATTGTATAATCATGTAATGTTTGTTATTAATGTTAATGTTATTAATATTAAAGCTGTTAAGGGGTGTTAGGATGTAGAAGTGTACTTGCATGCTGCTTATGAATGCATTATGAAGGTGCACTGAATGTTCTATAAATGCATAATGAATGCATTATGAAAGTGCACTTAATATTCCTGCCATTGCCAACTTGCCTGCCCTGGTTCTGCCTGCTCCTGCGCTGACCTGCCCTCATTGTCTGATGTTCCTGCTCTGGTATTGTACCTCTCTGTTGGACGGATTCCCCCATAGCTTTGGACTTACCTGGCTCCTCCCTTCTACAGTAAGTATGACTTTGGATCGCCCCTTTAGACTTGGTTGCTCAGGCTGCATATTGCATTTTGTGTCTTTCTGTGTTTAACATACCACAGAAATATCACAGCTTTTGCATAGTTATTTGCTATCATGTTCACTCAATCTGTCAGTCTTTACTGTTGTTTAATTATTATATGTTGCTGTCACGATTGCCGGGGACAAGCAGGCAAGCAGCAGCCCAAAAAGCAGGCAGGCAGGAATATGGGTAATGGGGTTTAATGAGTCCAGGGAAATGCACACGAGACATTACAATGACAGATCTGGGGAATATAGACTGAGACATGGACTAAATACACATGACAAGCTAAACTGAACAAGCCACAGGTGAGTACAATCAGGAATCTACACGAGGTAACGAGGTGGGCGTGGCACACATGAGGAGCAGACGGAGCTGGGCATGACAGAATTCCCCCCCCAAAGGCGCGCACACTGGGCGCACCCGAGGGGAGGCAACGGACGAGATGAGGGAAACGGAACCTGAAGACAAAAACAAAAACCATTAGCCAGACGCTGGAAACAGGACAGAGACACAGAACAGGAACAGAGACAAGAAAAATGACAGGACCCGACAAAGAACAGGAAACGCGGACAGGCATACCAGAAAGGGAGACACAGAAGGCATAGAGAACGGAGGAACCACAGGGGGAGGAGTGAACACAGGAGACACCGAGGGAAAAGGAGCAGGACAAAAAGACAGGAGGGACAAAAGAAAAGGGAGGAGGAACAAGGAGAACCCGAGGGAGCCCAGGCGGGCGATGGGCAGCGGCCGGAGGGGCCGCAGGCAGGAGGGAGGCCGGAGCCGGAGGGAACCCCACAGGGGTCGAGGGGATAGGACGAGGAAGAGCCGAAGGGAACAAGGAGGGAGCAGGAGGGATCACCGGCGGAGGCAGGCAGAGGGGAAGCTGGAGCCGGCGAAGGCGCCATCCGACGGAGTCAGAGGTGAGGCACCGAGGAACCAGGGGAGGGCCCAGAGGCGACCGCCGAGCCGGCACTGCAGGAC
Organism: Mormyrus lacerda; assembly: GCA_015163995.2. NCBI lineage: Eukaryota > Metazoa > Chordata > Actinopteri > Osteoglossiformes > Mormyridae > Mormyrus > Mormyrus lacerda. The sequence goes on along the minus strand of JAABNX020000509.1, from coordinate 7,225 downwards.
CCGCAGGCAGCCACCTAGCCACCGCCAGGGGCCGAACGAGCAAGCCAGGAGGCAGGGCGGGTGGGACCCAGGCCCGACACCTATGTCCTGTTCCCACTCAAGCTACTCTTTCTCCAAGGAGAAAGGAGCGGGGGTCTGACTGTCTGGGACCTCCTCGAGAACTGGGACCAATGCTGGGAGGACAGGAGACAGGGCCTCCAGCATGGCCACAGGCGGTGCGGCCAGAGCCGTGGGTGTGGCCGCAGGTGATGCGGAGGAAGCGGGCATGGCGGCTGCATCTGCCGCGGGCATAGCGGAGGAAGTAGGTGTGGCGGCTGCATCGGCCGCGGGTAGGGCCGCAGATGTAGCAGCGTCCTCGGGCAGAGCCACGGGCGTGGCAGCCGGCGGGTCTGGAACAGGCAGGTCCGGAACAGGCAGGTCTAGGATTGCCTCTTTAAGTCCTTTGGGGACCCGGGGAATTGCATCTCAGACCGCCCTGGCTCCCCTCTTACCCAGGCGCGCCGGCCGGTAATTATACGCCTCTAGGGGAGGCGGCATCTCCCTCCAGCCAGTTAGGCGGGCAGCAGCGGCATCCTCCTATAGGAGCGGGGAGCTCCCTCACTCCACAGCTGACTCTCAAGCGGGGAGCAGCGAGGAGGCTCCCATGTAGAGAGTTTGGGCGTCCTCTCCTTTTCCCCTGCGCCTCTTATTTCCGACGCCCAGAACAAGTGGGGGGAGGCGGGGTTGCCTCCATGTAGGTAAGGGGCTGGAGCCGCTTCTCCTTCAGCCTGAGGACGAGCTGCTGCAGAAGGGAGCGCACCTCCGCCATGTTGCGCTCCTCCATCCGTGGGTTAACCCCTTGAAGGTCCCAGCTCCGGTCCGCCAGGGCAAACATGCTGGGATCCCCGTGGATCTCCGGCAGCTCTCGCCAATATAGCACCTCGTGCAGCAGGTAGAGCCAGGGATCTTCCTCCTGCTGCGGTGTGTTGTTCAGGAGATCCATCATTCTGTTATGATTGCCGGGGACAAGCAGGCGAGCGGCAGCCCAAAAAGCAGGCAGGCAGGCAAAATACGGGTAAAGGGGTTTAATGAGTCCAGGGAAACGCATACGAGACATTACAATGACGGATCTGGGGAATACAGACAATTTTGTGTTTTCCATGAAAAGTCACACTTTTATTTAAATGAATAGAAAATATAGTAAAGACATTGACAAGGTTAGAAATAATGATATTTATTTGAAATAATAATTGTTTCCTTCAAACTTTGCTTTCGTCAAAAAAATCCTCCATTTGCAGCAATTATAGCATTGCAGACCTTTGGCATTCTAGTTGTTAATTTGTTGAGGTAATCTGGAGAAATTTCACCCAACACTTCAAGACTTCAAGGGCACTTCCTGCACACCTTACGGTCAAGCTGCCCCCACAACAGCGCAATGGGGTTTAGATCTGGTGACTGCGCTGGCCACTCCATTACTGATAGAATACCAGCTGCCTGCTTCTTCTCTAAATAGTTCTTTCACAATTTGGAGGTGTGCTTTGGGTCATTGTCTTGTTGTAGGATGAAAATAGCTCCAATCAAGCGCTGTCCACAGGGTATGGCATGGTGTTGCAAAATGGAGTGATAAGGGTTTCGAATAAAGAACGCTTTTACCCTGAACAAATCTCCCACCTTACCAGCACCAAAGCAACCCCAGACCATCACGTTACCCCCACCGTGCTTGACAGATAGCATCAGGCACTCTTCCAGCATCTTTTCAGTTGTTTTGCATCTCACAAATGTTCTTCTTTGTGATCCAAACACATCAAAATTTGATTCGTCCATCCTGTAGGGGCTCCTACCTGTTAGTCAGAATTCATTTTCTCTTACCTTTGCTCAAGCCTGCAGTGTTTGTTTTGGTTTTACGCATGCCCAAGCGGGGACGCGGGTTTTGGGCTGGTGTGTTTAGGCACGCTGAAAATAAAGACACCTTCCTTTGGCGCTCTGCTTGACTTGACTGCCTTTCTTTTTTCTGCTGCACCGCAGCTCCACAATGGTGACCCCGACGTTTCGGTGCGTTTGTTTTTCGCTCCGATCATGCTCGCAAACGCAGTTGCGCTCAAGCTCCCGGAGTTCTGGTGCAGCCAGGCAGCGGTCTGGTTTGTGCAGGCGGAGGTGCAGTTTGCCTTGCGCGGGATTACGGAGGACACCACAAAATATTATTATGTCGTTGCAGTGCTGAACAGCTCCACGGCGGCTAGAGTGGTGAGTCTGCTGCAGAACCCTCCAGAGGCAGACAAGTACGGTGCCTTAAAGTTGCTGGGCACTTACGAGCTTTCCGAGACAGAGCATGCGCACCGCTTGCTCGCGCTGCCCAGGCTGGGTGATTCACAGCCCTCTGACCTGATGGATCACATGCTAGCTCTCCTGGGTGACCATCAGCCCTGCGTTATTTTTAGGGAACTTTTCATGCAACAGCTTCCCGCAGACGTGCGGGGGGCGTTAGCTAACCTCCCGTTTAAAGACTGTAGGGAGCTTGCTAGGGAGGCTGACAAAGTACACCGCCAGGCTGGCAGCTTGTGCAGCTGTGTGTGCTCAGAGCTCGGATAGCTCCCCACCGCTTGCTGATGCTACTGTTTCTGCTGCGCAGCGCATGCTTCTACCATGCCCAGACCTCACCCGGCCCACCTTTACATCAGTCACGGCTAAGCAGGGTGTTCAACACTACATTGTTACAACAGGGCCGCCGGTCCATGCCTGTGCCTGACGCCTTGATGCAGGTAAATTAGCCATTGCTAGGGTGGAGTTTGCTGCATTGGAGAGCCTCGGTATTGTTCGCCGTTCCAGCAGTGCCTGGGCCTCCCCTCTGCACATGGTACCCAAGCCAGGTGGAGGTTGGCGCCCGTGTGCCGATTACCACCGGCTTAATGACGCCACAACCCCGGATCGCTACCCGATCCCACACGTCCAGAACTTTTCTTCCCGGTTAGCGGGGGCATCCATTTTTTCAAAGGTTGACTTGGTGCGTGGCTACAACCAGGTCCCAGTACATCCAGGGGACATTGTAAAGACTGCGGTCATCACCCCATTCAGGCTTTTTCGAATGGCTTTTGGACTGCCCAGTCTTTCCAGCGGTTCATGGACAGTGTCCTGAAGGACCTTCCATTCCTGTTTGTGTATCTGGATGATATTCTGGTGGCCAGTAGCTCCAGGGCTTACCATATAGTTCACCTCCGGACCCTTTTTGAGTGAGTAGTCATGGCTTAATTATCAACCCACAAAAGTGCCAGTTTCGTATGTCCTCCATTGATTTTCTTGACCAACTCATCACGGGCGATGGGGCAGTTCCTCTGCCTGCCAAAGTGGAGGCCATCTCTGCGTTTCCGCAGCCTGCTACAGCCAGGGCCCTGCAGGAGTTCTTGGGCATGGTTACTTTCTATCATCACTTTATTCCACGGGCTGCCCAGATGATGCGGCCTCTGTATGAGGCTCTTAAGGGTAGGACGGCCAGGCAGGCTATTGAGTGGACTCTGCTGAGCAGACCCAGGCTTTTGTAGCTACCAAATCTGCTCTGGGAAACGCGACCATGCTGGCCCACCCATTGTCTGGTGCTCCGGTCGCACTTACCACTGACGCCTCGGACTTTGCTGTGGAGGCCGCGCACGAGCAGTTTGTGGATGGTGCCTGGCAGCCACTGGCCTTTTTCAGCCGACAGCTCAGGCCACACCAGCGGAAGTACAACACCTTTGACCGTGAACTTCTTGTCCTGTACTTAACTGTGTGTCACTTCCGGTTCCTCATAGAGGGCCGCCCAATCACGGTTTTTGTTGACCACAAGCAAACAGACCTGCAATCCTCATTGGCCAAGTTAGTTTGCAATGGCTAAGACATCGGAGCCTTGGTCTGCTTGCCAGCAGCGGCAGCTCTCCTTTATATCGGAGTTCACGGCGGACAACCAGCATGTGGCAGAGGAGCACAACCATGTTGCCGACTGTCTCTCCCGCTCGGTGGCAGGTGCTGTGCACTTAGGAGTGGATTATGCTCTATTAGCATCAGATCAGCGGGTTGATCCGAAGGTGCAGGCATATAGGACCGCAGTCACCAGCTGGCTGATGTTCCTTTCCTTGACTGTGGTGCCACCCTCCTGTGTGATATTTCAACCGGTCTGGCTAGGCCAATCGTACCGGCTGGTTGGCGTCGTCACATCTTTGAGGTGGTGCACGGGCTTTCACACCCAGGCAGACGAGCATCTCAGCGTCTGATGGCTGCCAAGTTTGTCTGGCATGGGCTGCGGAAGGATGTCCGTAGTTGGGCCGCCTCCTGTGTTCTGTGTCAGCGTGCTAAGGTGCACCAGCATACCAAGGCACCGCTGGCGCCTTTTGTGGTGCCTGAGCGCAGTTTTGACCACGTTCATGTGGACCTGGTCGGGCCTCTTCCCCCTTCCTTGGGCTTTACTCACTTGCTAACAGTGGTGGACAGGTCTACTCGGTGGCCAGAGGCCATACCTTTGTCATCCACCACCACGGCAGACGTGGCTAAGGCTTTCATTGGTGGTTGGGTGTCCTTTTACGGGGTTCCATCTGATGTGTCTTCGGACCGTGGAACCCAGTTCACCTCTGAGCTCTGGGCTGCAGTAGCCCAGGTTTTGGGGGTTTCCCTCCATCGTACCACAGCCTACCATCCGCAAGCTAATGGGCTGTGCGAGCGTTTTCACCGCTCCCTGAAGCCACTCTTCGAGCCAGCCTCAGGGACAGCGGCTGGGTGGACAGGCTTCCCTGGGTTTTGTTGGGCCTCCGGACTGCTCTCAAGTCAGACCTGCAATCCTCATTGGCCAAGTTAGTCTACGGGCAGACTCTGCATGTGCCAGGGGATTTCCTGCCCACCACCACAGCCTCTTGGTGCGCTGATTACCAGCGCTCCGTTCTGAGGGACTTGGCTGGGGCTTTCGTTCCAGTACCCACAACTCAACATGGGGTGCCCCAGAAACATGTTCCAGAGGGTTTGGCCGAGGCTGCATATGTCTTTGTCCGGCTTGATGCTCATCGGGGCCCGCTGAGGCCACCTTATGATGGGCCCTTCCATGTGCTGCAATCTGGGGACAAGTTTTTCACGCTGGACATTAGGGGCAAGCCAGACCGGGTTTCGGTGGACCGTCTGAAACCTGCCCATTTGGACATGGACACCCCAGCAGCCCCCACCCCTGCTGCTGTGTGGGGACTGCTCCTGCGACAGCTGGGCACCCAGCCTCCCAGCCTATTGTGACTCTGGTTGGGTGGCCCGGCCTCCCCGCAAGTTGGACTTGTTTGTGTTTGTGAATTCCGGTGGGGGGCGTGTGTAGGGGCTCCTACCTGTTAGTCAGAATTCGTTTTCTCTTACCTTTGCTCATGCGTGCAGTGTTTGTTTTGGTTTTACGCATGCCCAAGCAGGGACGCAGGTTTTGGGCTGGTGTGTTTAGGCACGCTGAAAATAAAGACACCTTCCTTTGGCGCTCTGCTCAACTTGACTGCCTCTCTCCCTTTCGTGCTGCATCGCAGCTCCACAGTCCATAACACTTTTTTCCAATCTTCCTCTGCCCAATGTCTGTGTTCTTTTGCCAATATTAATCTTTTACGTTTATTGGCCAGTCTCAGATATGGCTTTCTCTTTGCCACTCTGCCCTGAAGGCCAGCATCCCAGAGGCGCCTCTTCACTGCAGATGTTGACACTGGCGTTTTGCAGGTACTATTTAATGAAACTGCCAGTTGAGGACCTGTGAGGCGTCTATTTCTCAAACTAGAGAAATATAATGTACTTATATATAATGTACTTATCTTCATAATAACAGACATTAATCACCATGGGGAGAAAAGAAAGGTATACAAAAATAATAATAATAATAAGAAGAAGAATAATAATGAAGGTGGGATGGAGAAAATTAAGTGTAGGTGAATACAGAATACAAACAACCATAAGAAACATAACACTCATTACAAGGACATCAAACAATAAAAATTATAACAACAATATCAACAACAACAACAATAATAATAATGTTACAAATAGGTATTATATATATGTAGCATGTCCTACACATATACATGTATATTTCAATTCCTATATCTATAACCAGTGTTGGGTGTTACTGTAATTAAATTACTTTTCCACTGAAAAAGTAGAGTGATTACTGTTCTGTACTGAAAAAACTGATTACTGTTCATTTTTAGGTATTTTAATTACAGTTATTTATAATGTACTTGCATTAAATTGTAAAATAATTAATCTCATTGAATATCATTATTTAATTTTATTAATTTATCTTCTAAAGGTAAAAACAAACTCTGCCGCTTTAAAAACGTTGTCGTGCAGGTGCACATGATTTCGCCCCAGTTTGCTGCATAGTCGTCTTCTAAAACGGAAGATATTCCTTTATTTATCTTTCTAAACTGTGCAAAATGTGTTCCCATCACTTCACTTTTCTGAAACAAGCAGACAAGAACATTACAGTAATATGTAAGCTATGTCCTGGGGAGAAAAAAATATCTGCCACTGTCAATAGCATAAGTAATCTACTGAAGCAACCGACACGGCAGCATAGACAAACACTTGAGTGATCCTTGTTCATCATCGACGGATAACACGGCGGCAACTCCTGCTAAGCAGGCAAAACTTGATTTCACTTTGGCAGCGCAGAAAGTGTCTGGAGGTGAGCTTGTGGAAGAGATGCTACCGCTGTGTACTGCATGTAGAAGATGTTTAATTTCTATTGTTTGTCCATTCAAGGTTTATAGGGATTTTAAGAAGTATTTAGTTAAATTACTTATTGAGTAATTAAGTTAATTTTCAGACACAGTAATTAGATAAGTATTTTAAATACAACATCGATTAAGTAATTAATTACTTTTTTAAAGTAACTTACCCAACACTGTTTATAACATACGGTAAAAATAAATAATGATAGTGATACTGATCGCTCAACCTCGTAAGCGCCCATTCTTGTATGTGCAAGCGTAGGTATGAACTGATGTGTCATTTGATGCCGTCAGAAGACGTGACAGTGCCCCCCCCACCCACCCCCTGGCCCAAGGTGAAGGCAAGGGGAACCTGGCAACCAAAGCCACCCTGCCGCCCCTACGGCATAAGGGCCCATGGCCACACGTCCCCGAGACAACCACCCATCCAGCCCGAGAGGAAGCGCGTGAGGGACTAAGAGGGCGCCGATCCAAGGCCCGCCCGCAACCCCCCCACCTGCATCCCCCCCATGATGGATCTTCTACCCGGCGGGACACCC
>JAABNX020000508.1:0-10784 GCA_015163995.2 Mormyrus lacerda | reverse complement strand
CTACGTACAACAATAAACATTAACGATTATACATGACATAACACACAGCACATTTATAATGACACAAGCGATGACTAAGAACTATTTACAAGCTGGCATTAGTCCAACATGCTGCGGTGCCTGCCGGTATCTCCGCGCTACAGTATTTATTTTCTTACAGACCTTGCCCAAATTCTGTCCTGGGTTTTAATTAATTAATTAATTAATTAATTAATTAATTAATTGAAAACACTTAAAAGTCATGAAAATGAATCCATCTTTAGCAATTTTATGATGCATCTACCTTATAGTTATTAAAAAGTATAGATACAACACAGGGGTCCCCTCCCCCTCCATCCCATCCCCCCAGCACTAAAACATGTAATTCAGGACTTTGATTCTCATTTCAGTTTGGACCAGTTCATTTACTATTGTCCCAGTGATCACTCTCTGAGCCATGCTTAATAATCATGGTGTTGTATGTCGTCAGTAAAACAGTTTAACACGGTTCTTAAACACAAAGTTCATTTGTAACTTCAATCTTCTTGTTTAAATGGGGTCTGAAGAAGTTTTCTCGTTTAAGGAGGCCCTGAGGATATAAGATGGCTGTTAATGTGGTTTTTCTTTTCCCTAGAAATTTTAAATTGATTGGTTTAAACCTACAGTATAGCCATGTCTTGCCCATCGAACACTAAACTGTAGCTTTCATTTGGTACTAAATAGTTTGTTTACTAGAGTACTGGTTTACCTAGTAGTAGGCCAATAACTTTTTTTTTGTTTCATTCCCAGAAATAAGCTTTTATTTATGTCCCGATGCTTCACATAACACAATGTCTACACTGTTAAATCATGGGTTGTTGTTTAATAAATGTCTGAACCAGTGTATCTGACTGTCATTTTGCACTGATCTGATATTAGGTTGGTGCAACGTGAAGTAGCTTCTGATGTAGTTAAGCTACTTTTTCCATATTTGTGTAACTTAGCTTGCTATATTTCTATGAGTGGTAGCTTTTGTGTAAAGAAGCTTCATTTATTGTTGAGTAACTGATAGCTTAGCTCACTACACTTTACAAGTAGCTTGCCCAACACTAGACTTATTCATCTGTTTTTCATAATGACTTGTCGAGTGTAGTGTCACAGTGAAGTGGTCCTATCCCAGGAAGCACAGGGTACAAAGCCAAATGAGGAAGTTCACCCAATGCGGAGGAGCTACTGATCTATTCCTAAATATCAATCATTGAGTTTGTTCATCCATCAAAGTTTGGTTTAGATTAAGCACCAAGAAAAACAAGAACTAGTTACACTGAATAGTCAGGTCAGCAGAAAAAAATCATTTGCGTTAACCTGTCCATCCTCCAGGACCTATATTCAAAGCATGCCAGGAACCGGGCAGGGAAAATTATCACAGGCCCCTCACACCCAGGTGACAAAGTCTCTGAACTTCTCCCCTCCAGCAGGCACTAAGGTCACTGTGCATGAAAACAAACCGGCATGAGTGAAGAGCAAGATGGGCAAAGAGCAACAAACATACATGCATGTTTATCCCAACTGGACTGTATGCGACCACTGTCTTGTCTGTGTGGGTATCTGTATGTATGACTGCAAACATTCTCAGAATTTTAATTTCCAGGAGAAATATGTACTTCCCCTGGCACTGTGATAAATTGGTACAAATCTAACTTCATCCATCTTCTAACCAGTTATCCTGGTGAGGATCACAGAAGGCCTAGAGCCTAACCCTTGGCAGCACAGGGCACAAAGCTGGAGAACATCCAGTCCAGCACATACATTCTCTCACACAATCATATTCTGCCCCCATATCCTTCCATCCGTCTGTCTCTCCATCCGTCTATCTATCTATCTATCTATCTATCTATCTATCTATCTATCTATCTATCAAGCCCAGGGAGTCATACTCATGTCCACGAGCAAGCACACACTAAGGATAATCACCTATGAACAGTATGTATGTATGAATGTGTGTATGAGTGTATGCATGTATGTACTTGCTGTGGTGCTCGCATGTGGAAAACACGAATCGAGAGATGCGAGCAACAGCCAGCTTTAATGGCTGGAACGGGGCGAAGGTACAGACAGGTATTAGCAATAAGCAGGGTCGATGGTCGAGAGCGAGGGCCAGCAGCCAGGGAATCCGTTCTACGAGGAAGCACAGGACACGACCACACAGGGGAGGGGAGACGTGACATGCCGGTCTCGGCAAGGGAAGCAGGTCAGGTACCGGAGCGGGTCTGGGAAAGGAAAGGAAACAGGGTAAGGAGAACATACAAGGCAGACTGAACAGGTGTGGGAAATCGGACAGACGAAAGACACAGAATTGCTCGGTATGGCTCAAAGTAATTTGGCTCAGTACTTCGAAACGTGCAGAGGCACCTCGGTCTCTTTTGAAAGTCCGCTAATTAGCTGTAATGCTGTGCACCTGTTGGGTTCCGCCTTCCTGGGGCTGACACTTGCAACCTTGAAATTAATTATGTACATTGACAACACACAACATACAGTAAGAGCACAACACGAAGGGACATAAATAGATATAAATATATAAATAGATATAAATATACATTAAATCCACAGACATCAATATGGAGTTGGTCCACCCTTAGCAGCTACCCCTCTTCTGGAAATGCTTTCCACAAGATTCTGGAGTGTGTCTCTTGGACTTTTGCCCATTCATCCAGAAGAGCATTTGTGAAGTCAGGCACTGATGTTGGATGTGAAGGCCTGGCTCTCAATCTCTGTTCTAGTTCATCCCAAAGGTGTTCGATGGGGTTGAGGTCAGGTCTCTGTGTGGGCCAGTCAATTTCTTCCACACCAAACTCACCCAACCATGTCTTTATGGACCTGGGGTCTGTCGAAACCTACAGCTCATTTAAATCAAGGCTTAGAACATTACTGTTTGCTGCAGCTTTTCAATAAATTACATCAGCTAAGCCATACTCTATCACAGACAATATAACTTACTTTCAGTTAACTATTTGTTCGGCATTTAGGGGATTTGGTGTAATGTTATTATTATTATTTTCCTATTTATTTAGTCTCTTAAATGCTAATGTCTTTTGTTTAAGTGTGCTTTTCTGCCTTGTGTCTGAATTGTGCTATATAAATAAAGTTGCCTTGCCTTGCCTTACTTTACTTTGTGCACTGGGGCACAGTCATGCTGGAACAGAAATCCAGGAGTGCACAAAATTGGATGCATTGGCAGTGATGGTTGGATAATATTGAAAGCAATGGAGAAATAAAATAAAAAAACATGATTCTCACAAGGTTTTGGAGTTTTGCATCATCAATTCAGCAACAACAATGATGATAAAATTTACCAGATTGGGGAAGTCTGTCTTTTGAGTACCCCTGCTCAGGTGAGGCATTCGATAAAGAAACTAAGTTCATAATGTAAACAGGAAATATTTTTTTAATATTTCACTCTTTCAAAGACCTTGAGAAAATACTAGCCTTTCAAATCTTGCCATACACAGACATTCACTTTACACCAGAAATATTATTTATGATTTCTGCCCCTCTCCTTTACAGAAACGACCCTAACTAAATTCAAATATTTTAATTTTATTGCATGGATGTGTAAGAATGATTATAATCATGTGGAAAGTACCGCTTTTACACTGTTTACCATATTAATATTTGAGGGGTTTGTCAGGGTGTCTTTAAAGGGTTGTACTCTTATTTAGTTGATATATTTATATATATTTATATATATTCGCGGACAACTTGCTCTACAAAAAAAAAGAGCAAATTGAGGGAGGCGTAAAAATAATTTCCCTACGGGGATCAATAAAGTTCCATTATTATTATTATTATTATTATTATTATTATTATTATATTTCAGTACATTCAGGAATCCAATGGTTTGTAACTACTGCACCTATCAGTACAACCCAATGACCCTATGTCTGTACCATCCTTGATGGAGATAATTTTACAACTCCAGAACCCCCTGAATCTGACCAGGATAAGCAACTGGAAAATGGATGGCTAAATGTATTACAATGCATCACTTTCAAGGAATATGAACAAAATCCTCCACATGCAGAGTAACCTCAACTAGTCATATCACCACAGCTCTCATGTGTCTTTACTGCCTTCCCGGCCTTCAGATTTTTTCTTGTCACTTATAAATCTTTGAAAGATCTTTAGCTTATCTGTCTGGACTGATTAGCATAGACAGGCCAGCTGCTCAGCATCACTGATTGAATGTAACTCCATTACACCATGGCTTCATGGTATCAGTGGTTGGCAGTGTAGTTTATCACCTCCTGGGATGGTGGTTCAATTCCTGCCCCCAGGTCCATATATAAAACTCATATTCTCCTCATGTCAAAAATGTGTAACGTGCAAGGTTTTCTCTCAATTGTTCATAGTGTGTCAGCATGAACCTCCTAGGACAGGGACTGACACCCTATTCAGGGTGTCCTCTGCCTCCTGCGCTTCGCTTTCTGGGATAGGCTGCAGACTTGGTGATACCCTGGCTATGTAGTTATGGATGATGGAATTCTGTATGGGTATAGTATAAAAATGAACTGAGCTGAAACTCTAATAGTCATATAGAGGAACAAAACATTTGGACTTTATAATCACCAAGTCAGGGTGATGGTGGGACCACTTTCAATCTAGCTAAGGATAGACTCAAGTAACATTACCAGTAACACTGCTTGTGACAGTCTTGTATAATATCTCTGTATTTCTCTAGATTCCTGGCCAGTTCAGGCTTCACTTGAGATATTGTGTCAAAATATAAATTAACTCAAGTGTTTGTGAGTGCTTCCTTTCTTGTTCAGGATATATGAACAGCCTCTATAATTCATAATCTAAGATGGATAGGCAATCAATGGACTGCTAATCAATGGACATATGCTGATAACTGTAACAATACGATTATTTCAAGAGGCATAAAATTAAAATGTGGCTTTTTCATTTATTAGTCATAGCAAAGCCTAGTAAAATACTTAAATGCAAGTATAACTGGAACATAAACTCAAAAAGTTATTCCCAGAAAGGATGCTGTGATTGTGAACCAAAGGTTGTAGGTTGAAAACCCAGTGTCAGCAGAGAGACTTCAAGATTGCACTGTGCCCCACTTGTATTAAACTCAGTTTGACCATTCAAAAGACATGAAAAATATGCATCAGTGAAGGATCTGTTTACATAGAACACTAATTTGTTCCCTTTAATAGCTCTTAAAAAATGCAGAAATTCAGCTATTTGTTATAGTATTTGACAAGGTCGCAATCACCCATGAATATATATTTCAACTTTGTCACAAGTCAGACTTGCGCCAATATGTGGACCTTCTTTGTACAGTAGATCTCATCTTCTTTTATTACAAAAACCACCTTCTGTGATATTTCAAATGGAACAGAACATTTTTAAAACATTCCTTTCATTTAGTCATTTTTTTCCCAGAAGCATTCAAGCTGTAGAATTAAATGAAAATGTAAAGAATTGTACAAGCAACAAGATAAAAATTAAATGTTAAATAAAGTAATAATTTTATTACTGATTAAGTTGATTTATACAGAACTGAAAGATAACAAAACTGCATTGTTAAACTGGTGCAACATATACAAATATTGTTGGCATAAAAGGGATTATGTCCTTTTGTGATCAATTTTTTATTAAAGAAAGGGGATTATATCCTATTCAATGGAATCTGGTTATATAATTTAAAACTATTTTTTACCCAATTTGAGACTACTTGTCAAATGATTTTTAAAGTTTGGCTTAATGTCATAAGCAAGCCAGTAAGTGAGTGGGAATATATCTAGGAAAATATATTTTCTGGGAAAGATAACTGAATGTAATTCTGGTTTTCATGTATCAGTGTTTTATGATTTTGCTTATGACTGGTGGGTTCTAGCTGAGACCTACTGTTTAACAGTAAATTTCCTCACAAGTAGCAGTGAATACATCACACAGGAATCCATTCTTAAATTTGTATCAGAACTATAACAATGTACCAATAAATATGGATTTTTAATGAAAATGCAAAACTGAAATTTACCTGTTATGACATCAAACCCAATATAAAAAGGACACATACACAGTAGAGAACCCTAGCCCTTGTCTGGAAATACAGCAATATTTGTTACATATAAAAATATGAAACTTGTGTCATTTAACATGACAGAATATTACATTAGACTGTATTCATGCATATAAGACTTAAGAAATACATAATGTTAATGGCAAAAACATAAATCATCCTGAGTAATCAAACACATCACCACATCCAGGTCCTTCTGCACCTGAGAATGAAGACATAATTTTAATCATGAATTGTCATATTGCATTTATAATTTGAAAACTTTTCTCATCTTCTTATTCTGCCAATTTAATAATACTGTACCAATATGTGTAGATGCAATAAAATTATGTTAATTTTTAGTTAACATAAATCTTACCTTAACTGGAAGGTACCAAAATTCTCCCTGTTGAACAACAACAACAACCTCAAACATCAAGCATTACTCATCAGAGACACACTGTGGCAATATGTATACATATACTGAATTGTTTTCTCACCAGTGGACTTCTTCTTGTAATAGACCAATCCAGCGATGAGGAATACAAGCCCCAGCACCAAGCCAGAGGTCCCAATGATCACCTTGTTTCTCTCCCCTTCAGGCAGTGATGGGTCTGAAAACAAGATCCTAGGAGTCAAAAGCTTTTCATAAATTTGAATAGAGATTTAATTAATTTATTGTATATGTATCCGGAATTTGTATGTTCCTCTGGAGGCTTTGGGTTCCTTTGACAGTTGAAGGATGAATGGATAACTGATTTGTACTTTGTGCATTAGTGTACAATTTTTGTTGAACTAAAAAACTTCAAACAGCTACTAACAGAGTAAGAAATTTATATACTAAGTTTAAATAAAGGTAATAAAGAGAGTTAAGCACATTTTATATAAATGTTTGTCTTTGCCAATAGTATTCACCTCTTGACCCATTGGTCTTTCGTTACTGTCTTACCCCATTTATACATCTTGGGCTGGCCGAAGCTGCTGTGGTCCACCTGACACTCTATGGTCTCTCCAGACTGGGGTGTGAACTCCAGATAGGAGTGGATCTGGTGGTACCAGTCTCCATTATAAAGCTCCTCAGTGGCGGTCACACCATCCTTCACCTCCACTCCATTCCTCAGCCATTTCAGTTTGATTCCTTCCGGGTAGAAATCATACGCACTGCACTGCAGCTTTGTGGTGTGCCTTCCACTGGAGGCCTTTGCAGTTTTGACCTTGACAGTGGGTTCAGCTAAAATGTAACAGAAGAGAATTAAATTAATAAACAGATCCTGAGGAAAATAAGCCAGCAGCAGACAGACTCATAACCACGAGGACCAAAAGAGCCATGCAGTATTAATGAGTGTAACTGCTCACACCATTATAATATAAATCAATATAATATTAACAATTACTGAGCAAGGATTACCAAATAGATCCATTATAATTGTAATACATAATATAAATGTAAATATACAAAATTTAAGAGGCTCACATGAAAGAGCATCATTAAGTACTATGTGCATTAAATCACACAGGTCAGCCATCATCCCGTTACTCGCTTCCTGTACCCCGTTACCTGTATGAGTCTGTAATGTGTATTTTTAATCACCAAAGGTACCTCGCTGCGCCCCCCCTGCTCTCCTGCCTTTGCTTTTCTGTATGTTTCCCTCAGCATGTCTGACCGCGGCTTCAGTTATTCAATAACGCGCTGAATTCATCCTACTGCTGTTTCATACTTTTATAAATAAATAATTTTATCACTGTTATAAAATAAATAAAGTACAGTTACTGTCCGCGCCGACGCTCTTCCTTGTGTCCGCGCGCCGTTTCTCACTCCGCTCAGTGTCACTCACCTTTATGATACAGTATGGCCTTAAAGTACTGCTCAGCGTTGTGCTTGCAGTACGCGTCCACGCTGGTATGCTGTCGCTCCGCTTCTCCGTCTTTGTTGAATTTGTCTGCATTTTTCACTCCGATCTCAGTGTAACCGATGTACTTATTCAGAGTGCTGTTATACCTCAGATACTCCAGCTTGTTAAAGATACGCCTCTCGAGATACTCGGTGTCCTTCAGGTCCTCTGAGCTGTAGCGGCATTCGTCTTGTATATGATAGAAATAACCGTCTGAAAGAAACACAAACAAACTCACATTAATACATTAGAAGGCGGGTTCACTTCACACAGTTTTATATTGGTTAATTTACCTATGAATACAATAAACACATTTTCGTTACCACACTCAGTTCATTTTGTTGTTTTTAAGATGATACCTAAAGTCAGCCTCCTCGTCGTGTTACTGAGAACCAAAACTCACCCACAGGATTAAACATTTCCACAGGAATCTCCTTAAAAAGCGCTCCCATGAACTTTAGGGTGAATTTTGAGTATTTCCTCTTCAAACATCCAATCTCACATAACGTATATAAATGATTTAATATGTTTTCTTTTTCATTTTCTAAGTTTAACATCTAATGACCGTTACTGACCGTTGAAACTTGCGCGTGCTTAGTTTTTAAAAACCATCGTTACTCTTATTGTTTATTTAAAAACTTTTTTATCTGTTTATACACCATACTCTACACATATAAGTATATAAGTAATTAAATATAAGTAATATGTTTATAAGTAAATAAAACATTTAGTTTCACATTTAAGTGACTATACAGTCTATGCAGCCAGATTTTTTAAAATGTATACTACAGCTCACAATAATTATGTTTTACGCAAATTTCATAAACACCGTAAACTGGGAGAGAGACATTGGCCGCTTACCGACGGCGGACAGCGCGGACAGCGCAGCGAGAGCCCGAAAGGCGCTGGGGAACCACGGACTCATGTCTGTGTCGGCGGCGGATGGACAGACCGCTGATCTGAAGGCTGAGAGTGAGACTGTGACAGTGAAGCGAATCTATATACCGGTATTAAGGGGACCAATCATCAGTGGCGGCGGCGCCGCGTCATTCGTTACTAGGGAGATAAGCTGCAGGGAAATGCACGCTCAAAATAAAATATAACATTAAATCATACGTTCTCAATTTCTAAAATACTATATTTGTCATATTGGACTGTTTTAGCAGATACATTGTTTGTGATTATACGCCAAAGCTACTTCTACATCTCAATTATTATGAATTATTGTTAATATTATTAATTAAACATCCATCTTCCACAGGCTTATCGTGAGACAGGAATATACCTTGGAGTGGATTTGTCTGAGCACCTCGGATGTGGTGGTTCAAGCTGAAAGAAGCTTTTTATGCAGTTATCCACTTCTACTGACTTTTTCAGGAAAATAATACTGCTACAGTGAGAAATATTTGCTTTTCAAAATAAATGCTATATAAATCAATACAACCATGCCATCAGTTGCAGCTTGGTGGAGTCATATTGTAGTTTTTGTTGAGATTATGTTCTGTGGTTCTGCCATACTTTTTCAGGTTGTACTTTAGTATTGTTTAGCAGGTATCCTATTAATTGCCCATCTACCTTTATCCATCTACCCTCAGGAGGTGAACAAGCTTGCGGAGTAGTGCTAGGTCCATAATCTCCTGCTCAACTTTGCCAAGATAGAGGAAATGATTGTGGATTTCAGAAGATCCTAGGGTGAGCATACATTGGTCACTATGCTGTCAGCAGAGCTGTGTGTACCTTACTGAGGATCTCTCCTGGAACCAGGACATAACCTCCTTGACCAAGAAGGCCAAGCGGTAAACACAGTTCTTGTGGTGTTTCACACAGGACAGACTGTCACTTCCTATCCTATCCATGTTTTACAGAGACATCGTCAAGAGGGTCCTTGCAAACTGTGTCACAGCCTGGTTCGGATTCTACAATGCCACAGATCACCAGGTGCTCCAGTGGGCCATCAGAACAGCAGTGAAGATATCTAGGACCACAATACCTTCTCTACTGAACATCTATGCTGAATATTGCCTACAGAAAGATCCATCCCACCCCTCTCATAACATCTTTGTCCTACTCCCATCTGGTTGTTCTGTAGCCTCAAAGCCAGGACAGTGAGGCTTAAAAACTTTTCTCCCCAGGCAGTTTGTCTGCTGAACAGTCTAGCCCCTTCCAATCTAAGACTGCACCTTCTAAAACAACTAACTTTCCTTCTCTGCACTTGAATCATAATACTGTAACAAAAATCTAGTTATTGCACGTTCCAAATTATTTTATTTAATTCCCGTTAACACAGCTGTATGCTTTTAAAGTGTATTTTTTAGCTGTATTTTAACTATAGTGTGTCCATGCCTCAATGTCATGTTTAAGTGTCTTACATATTTATATTGTATTTATTACTGCTTCTTGGTACTACAATCAACAAGATCATAATTTCTTATGCATCATATACACTGCTCAAAAAAATTAAAGGAACACTTTGAAAACACATGAGATGCGATGGGAAACAAATAATGTTGGGTATTTATACTGATATGGACTGGGTAGGCTAATCCATTCTGCCAAAATTTCATTGCAGCAACTCAGTATCGTACTCAGTAGTTTGTATGACCCCCATGTGCTTGTATGTATGCCTGACAACATCAGGACATACTCCTAATGAGAAGACTGATGGTGTCCTGGGGGGCTCCTCCCAGATCTGGACCAGGGCATCACTGAGCTCCTGTACAGTCTGAGGTGCAACCTGGCAGCGTCAGATGGACCGAAACATAATGTCCCAGAGGTGTTCTATTGAATTTAGTTCAGGCGTGTGTGGAGCCCAGTCAATGGTATCAATTCCTTCGTCCTTCATCCTGCCTGTATACTCTTGTCAC
>JAABNX020000507.1:0-10784 GCA_015163995.2 Mormyrus lacerda | reverse complement strand
GGGGGGGGGGGGCCCTGTATGTATTTTTTTCCTCCACTGTTCATTATATTTGCCTACACTCCAATATAAGGATGTAGGAAATGAGCTTTTGAACCCAAGTTACTGGGATTTTTATGTATTGTTGATGCTTTAAGTAAATGGACCCCATTGTTATACTGTAGGAAATTTTCCAGGCACAAGACTATGGGGAGCCTGTCTCAAGTAAGGAGAACTTAGATTTATCATCCTGGTAGGTATGGAACATGCCCTGATTGCAGTGGTAGCCGCACCCACCACACGACCCTGGAAGTGTAGCCAATATTATTATCCACCATTAATATTATTTACACCTTTTCAAAATTTTACTCATAACTGCAGTACTGTGCAAAAGTCTTAGGCATACAAAATGATATTTAAATGATTGTCATATTTATGTAACACTATTGTGTTATGTCTGACAAAGTGTGTCAGCTTAGCCATTTCAAAGCCTCTTCTAAAGTCACCCCAGCATTTGCAACAACCATCCATGTATTTTTTGACCCAACTAGCATTGGCTGCTGGCTTTTTAAACTAAATCACTTATTAATTAAGCTGATGGTGAAATTTAACAAATGCATGGCATAGCTGAGGTTTGGGAACCAAAACAGTATATGAGCAGTACCAGTAATACCAGTATCAGAAATATTACTATTATATTTGCCACCCATATAAATAGAAAATAAACATTTTCTTTGACTGTCTAAAAGTTTTACCTAGTATTGTGTATTTAACTTATTTGCAGTTCAATGAGAATGTGCTTTTCCCTGTTAAGTTATTTCATTTCACTGTGTACTGTACCATGTATATTGTTGAAATGACAATAAAGCAACCTTGAACCTTAAGCTGAAGGGTTTATTGAATTTTAGAATATATATTTTGCATTTTTCCTTTCTAACCAATTAAATGTTGCGTTTAACAGATCGGATATACTAATGAGTTATTTACCAAACTGTAAGAAAGCTTTCATGTTTTGACTAGTAATTCAGACTTTATTTTACTACCCGTAAATCACCAGGATTGCGTTACAAAAACTTACCACTAGATGTGCCCATTGCATTAAAAACGCAACACTACAAAACGCATACAGGCTCGATTTTTGCCTTGACTTTTATGGACTTCTATGTCTTGGTCCCATTCTGACTTTCAGGTCAGCTTCATCCGCTGAAAATGATTTGATAGCACTAAAGCTGAGGGGTATATGCTTACTTAATGCATTAATGTACCAGTAACTAAGTGGTAGTTATGTAATGATCCCGTGTTCGTTAATCATTAATCAATCATGACTGTTCATGTACTTGATACAGGAACCATATTACTTCATGATTTGTTCTTGAGCAGTAGCTGATTACCTAAGATATTTGTTCCCCTTCAAGGAAAGTATTACGTTAGAATAATATGATTTAAACGCATTCAAAGCAGAAATCCATGGAACTGGCCTTCACCATCAGTCCATCATCATTAACTCACCTTGTATTATGTTTGTTGGTTATGAGTTAACATATACTTTTGGATTAAAGCAACATATTAGAGCGATTTTCCCTTGTCAGCCGTTCCCTTGAAGATGCGTGCGAAACTCACTGGCACTCCTCAGTGTTTTGAGTATAGACATGCGTTGATCTCCGTGACGCAAACCGTACATAATTGCACTTGGGCGAATCGGGCACTGGATGCGTTTGTGGTAAAGTTTTGGCCGACAGATGGTGTTGAAATTGTGGGCGAACACAACGAAGCACGCAAACACGCACCGCAACACGTTATTTTCAAATCACTTTTTGAACCCAATAACCAACACAAACGATATACTCTTTTGGATACAAGAAGCATTAATCTACCTCATGGATGAGCTGGTGGTTCACTCAGAAAAATGGTAAAAATGTGTATCTTTGCTTGTCACTGGAGCTGTATCTTCAAGGGTCTGCTAATTATACCATTTGCTGTAATTGTAATTGTACCTTTTAGGGTACAGAAATGGAGGAACATTTCTGTACCATTCATGGTACATTAAGCTGTTTGTACCTTTGGGATGTTTCTTAGATTCCATTTCTGTACCTTAAAACATACAATTATAAGAGTATAGCCCCAGTGACTAGCAAAGGTACACATTCCCCCCCCCCCTTTTTTCTGAGACTAATGAGGTTTTTGTAACTATAGTTTTGAAAAAATATCCGTGCTCAGTCTCTGCATATGCATTTTACCATTCTACAACAGGACTTTTTTGATCTGTAGCTAAACCATAGCCTGTATCTAAGACAATTGCAACAAATGCCAATGTAAAATTCAAATATGACCCATGAGATATCACATCATGACTAGGATCATGCATGAAAATAATGGCAGGGATTTTTTGATCAGTATTTTGGTGAGCATGGATAAAAATGCATTATTGATTTTAATATGGTGGTGTTTCTAGGAGATTATTTGGATGTGGCTTAAGTTATAAACATCGTTCAACTTGATGTGCTGTGTTCTAACAGGGATATTGACGTTTGAAGGAAAGACATTGGTTGGGGCAACTGTGAAAGAAAGTATGCACTTCTTGGTCTTAACTACGTGTGATGTTTCAATATGCAAGACAAACACGACGCCCGGTTGACTGCAAATGTCAATCTATTGCGTGATCAGACAGTTTCATCAAGTACATTATGTAAAGAATTTCACAACAACAGATACTCTGGTGAGGTCGGGTGGTTTAAATCCCCAGCCTGTTACACCTGAAACGCACAGAACTCTGGTATCTACAGAGCACTGGAAGGAAACATCTGCACTGCAGTCTCAGCAAGTGACGAGGATTCTCTGCGGAAGTCATCAAAAGAAGCCTTTTGCTCAGTTGCCTTTGTACACAAAGGTCCACACAGATATCAGCTGGCAAAGTAAATTGTAATACATTTAAACACAATTTAATAGATGCTGACCAGAATACGTGGTTAAAAATGGATGGATGGATGGACAGATATTACTGAGGACTATTGCCCTAGAGCAACCCAACATTAGAGAGGGATGAGCAGAGGAATGTAACTCAGTTCTGCCAGTGATTGTTCTGGTGTTGGCTGTTTGTCCCGACTTTCCCCAGTCTGACACATTGGAGCTGCACGGCTGTAATGGAGATCATCATCTGGATGAATGAGACGTGATCACTGTACTGCAGAACGCTCCCAAGGCTCCTCGTGTTCTCTCCCCATACTTTGCTGGGGGACGCGGCCTCTTCCGCAGGCTCAGGCAGCTGTGCTGCGGACCCATGCACTGCCTTGAGCTCACATTCCTGTTTGCTTCTCTGCACAGCTGAGGACTGGTCAATGAGGGAAATGTTACAAATTCCATAGGCCGGTCTGAATTGATAGCTTTCCATCTCATCGCTGTAGAATGCATCTGTCACGCCTCCATTTATGAGTATATTCTATTCCTGAACTCACAGCAGAAAACTACAGAAATAATAAAAAGAAAAAAACAAACAAGCAATGTTTGTCGCACTTCCCCATATCTGCTCATTTGTCTATCCATCATCTGTAACTGCCTGCACAATTTAGGGTCTGGAGACTATGGCCAGAATGCAGGCTGGGACACTTGCCCCTCACACCGATGGGTAATTTGGTAACCAATTAATGTATGTGTGTGTGTGGGGGGGGGGCTCAGTACCCACGGCAAAACCCATGATGATGCAGAGGCAACATGGAAACTCCACACACGCAATGCACAGAGCCATAGCAGAGAACTGCAGTCCTAGAGGTGTGAGGCAACAGTGCTGACCACTGCACCACCAGAGCAACAGCCTTGACATTTGAAATTCTAAACTGTAAAGAATGAACACAGAGACTTTTGGGGTTCAACATGTGCAGTTCAGTTCAGCATGATAAAGGACCCTCTAGTTCAGAGGTGTCAAATGTCAAACTCCAGTTTTGGGGGCCAGAGCCCTGCACATTTTTGGGTTTCCCCTCATTTAACACGCCTGAATCAACTCCTTGTGCTAATTATCACATAATACTTGAGCTGAATCATTTATGGTGGAATAAGGAAAGAACTAAGCTACACAGGGCTCCGGCCCCCCAGGAATGGAGTTTGACACCCCTGCTCTAGTTCATAACCTGTAGCTGGGCTATGTAGACATAACAGTTTGTAGAGGAATGTGGACTCTAGTTAGCATCAGCAGGTTTACTTGGCCTTAATGAATGTGAAACGTTAAACTCGACACAGCGGACTGTGTACGCAGCTCAAATAGCATGAAGGAGTCAGTGTTCTACATTGTCATGTCAGTGTATCAAAACAACATGGTCTACGTGACACTGAGTAAGTGTCTACCCAGAAACATCCCCAAATTCCTGGTATTTGTGTACCATTCCTCCCCAAAAAAACATTGCCCCCCCCTTTCCATCCATATTAGCAGCAAAAATAAAAGATTGATTAACCATCAACAATAAAGTGTGTGGGCATTTGAATAACCCTGTTAATGCACAAGACCTATGACACCTTTAGCAGGCAGAGCCAAATATTCAGAATTTGGAGGTTCGACAAGGCGTTAAAGGCAAAGTTCATCTGCAGGCCAATAAAGCAGCATCAGAGATAACACTCACAGACGTGCACAGACCTGCATCACCTGGCTGGCGGACATGGACAATGGAGAGAGAAAGAGAGAGAGAGAGTGAGAGAGAAAGACAGATAGATACAGAGACAGAGGGAGACAGAGGGATGGGGGCCCTGACGTTTGAGGGGCATGGATACCCTGGCAGGTTTTAGTTTGCCTGGGACTCTTGAATACATCATATGCAAACCTGGACCGGGGAGCCCAAGGTGAGATTTTGTCACGTATGACCTCTGGCCATAACCACTGCAGACACAAGGCAGCAGCTCCAAATGTGACAGTCATCAATGTGGAAATGCCAATGCATCAGAGATCTGACACAGCACATGGTATCTGCACCTGTTAGGGCGCTGTCTGTGTGCTGGGCCATCATACATACCACAAGGATTTGGTGCTGTGATCCAACAAGAAGGTCCCTCTTGACTTCAACTATTTAAATAAGTTATATAATTTAAAATAAGAGATTAGTGCAATCTAGAAGTATCAGTAACACATATACACTGAAGTGCATAAACCACAACAATTGCCATATTCAAAACACCTTTTGACAAAACACAATTGTTTTAGTGCCTTTGCTAATAATTAATGATATAAGAATGTATAGATTGCAGACATTTTTAAAAGTTTTCTTTGGTATTGTGATTTAAACAGTTGTCATGGCTTTACTATTTCGGGCAGAATTTTTCTCCGACTGAGTCACACATGCTGGAACATTCCACAATAAGGTAGCATATCTTCATCATCTGTCATCTGTCCTAGGCACATGTGGTCCAGGACGCTTAATGTCCGTAACTGGCTTGCTGGTGTCCTCTCCAGCAGATCTCCATCTGAATAGCTACGGATGGGGAACATTCCTTCAAACTGCCTGGTACTGACATAAATCCTTCAGTTTGGGGGTTTTGCTTGGCTGGGTTACTGGCTGGGACGTGGCTCTGTCAGGGTGATTCATGGACGGCCTCCGTCGATGGATCTGATGGTGGCAGAATGATGTCAGCATATGGGCACATGGCTGCAGATGAACAGCAGCCAGTAGACTGGCGACACTCAACATACACGTGAATTGGCATCCAAGGCAATGACTACAAATTGAGCCCCTGTTTCAGTTCAGTAATATTTATAAACTCTGATAGCTGATAGGGGAATTAGAAGAAAGTCATCATCCTTTATGATCATCCCTCTATTTCTGTAGAAAAACAGTATTAGGTTAAATAAGTGATCATTCTCCACAAAGGGACCATAAAACAGGTTTTTAATACTCAGCTGTGGACAATATTCTATGTAAAACAACCAGGCTGTATCTTAAGAGGCCCCATTTATTTATGTATTTGGGGACCATCCAGCACATTTGTTCCATAGTTTGTACTAACAAATAGTTGTAAAATGGACTTATTCTTTCAAGAATGTAAAATTTCTGGGGGGAAATGAGGATTTCTTAAAGTGAAATGAATACTGGCGATATTTATTAACCTCTGAAGCAAGTGTGCTGTCAGGGCCAAGGCGGATAAAGTGAAGACCCAGCTGCAGAATGTTCAGCAAGCATTTGATTGGCCAACACTGTGCAGATGGCTGATGCTTCTTACAAACAAAAACAAGCACAGAGACAACAGTGATTGTAAGAGTCCAGCACATGATTCATTTTAGCCAGGGATGTCGAATACAGAGACTGCCATTTAAAATGCATAATTAGATTTATTGATTTGCTCGCTTAAGAAAATATGTATCTGATGTCATAGATATGAACCGATGGGCCGAAGAGTGATTTCAGACTTATTCTGGAAATTTTGTGAATGCTAAACAGATGTAATACATAATCCAGCAGAATATGACAAATCAATACATGTAATATTGACACAACCCAGTCTGATCAAAAAATCTGATATATAACTAATATATCATGATAACTCATGCAATAGACATATATGGATTGTTATTAAAATGTGAATCACAGTTTGTGAAGGGTTAACACCACCCCAAATAACCACAGAAAAGACTATTGCTTTGGGAGTTACAAAACTGAATACAGATATGAGGCTTTATTAACTAAACATCACTGCTGTTATTTTTAGAAGGTTTCTTCATGTTAATTAAAGCAGAAGAAATCTGCCGGTTTTACTATAAAGGAAATGCTTTCAGCGTAGGTTCATGTTCTTGTCATTTTAAGCTTTTCATTGACTCTGCTGTAAGTTATGAAACAATATCCACATGGGGACAGGCACATGTCTCTGTTCCAGGCCATTTCCGGAAACCCAGGAGGATTCCAGCTTCCATGGCATCCGCCTCCCTGCGGACAGAGGTGCTAATCCAGGGCTCCAAGAAGGAGCTCAATCTGCGGAGCACAGCCAGCAACTCCAGATGTTACTTCACTCTGCACCTGCTCCCTGAGCTGACTGTCTGGGAACAGGGCAGAGGACACACACACACACACACACACACACACACACACACAGATCCCATTTACGATTGTCCTGCACACAGACATTCTTCAGTGCTACACAATTCTCCCCTTTACAAGATCAAGCCCAAATGAGAAACATCCTTACTTCCTTGACAACAATTTGTCTGGATGACTGAAGTGCTTCAATTCACTTGTGGCTTCGTTCTTCACCTGCGGCTTTAGATACAATTGTGGATAGAACTATGTTCTTTATCCTCCACAGCTGTCATTTCACTACTTGGCTCTGTGGATGATAGCGTTCCTGGATAGCAGGTTTCAGACACTGGCCAAAGACATGTGATTTGAGTTCATCAGTCTTTCTACGCTGCCCTTAGTGGGTTACTTATGAGGGAATGGCTACCTGCCTAGGGTGGACCTTTGTTCACTGCTTGTCAAGAATCTTGCTTTGAATAAGATTTCATGGGAAAGGTTCATATGCCCATTTCTGTACATTTTTTGATCCCGAGGGAAAGGAGGAAACACAGTAATGTGTTTATATCTCGGATAATCCGCGGTACTCCCCATTGTTCTCGTGTGAGATTTTTAGCGTGCCACTTTTCGTCTGCATTCCCATACAATGATGAATCGAGGATTCCAGGATTATTCGGCAAGGCACATGGTCGGGCAACGGTGAAGTGTGATAGCCAAAGCAGATGCCACAAACTGTAGTGTCTTGCCTCATTCTCAGGGATTCTTGCCCTTTTCATCTAGCCTGAGATGGGGAGGAGACTTGGCGAGTATGGCTGAAATTGCTGTTTGGCGGTGTTTCGAACGGCACCAACAAATGTGCTTGAAACTTTCCGACATCAGAGAGATGAATTATCAGGTTTTGAGGTTCTCAAGTCACTCATTCAGGAGCATAAAAAGTGAATGAAAGCAAATACACTTGTGTTCCCCTGAAAGTGTCATCTGTTGCCTAAGGCTACTCGACTAAGACCATGATACTGTCACCGCAAGATGTAGCTGGTGCCCTTGAGACTGTAGTAATTGGTTCTACAGGCCAAAGGAAATATGTTGCTCCACAGGATGTGAGACTGGATGATGAGGGGAACCCCAAGATGAAGTTATTTCACTATATTGGTCCAAAATTTGGTGATAGTACTTAGTACTGCCCAGAGCTTACACAGCACCAAAGCACACTTACATTGCAGCAGGGAAACATTCATATGTTTTCACTGTTTTCAATACATTATTAAACAGCTGTTTACCTGACTGGCGAAAGCTGTGATCTACAGTAGATGGGATTACTGTAATACTGCAGTGATAGCCATAGACTCGCTCACTGTGATGAGCTTGTGTTAATGTAGAGAAAAATAAATGGAAATCATGATTACAAAAAGAGATTTATCTGAGTTTACAGAACCTGCTTTGTCCAGTTGTGCAACCATAGAAGTAATGATGTTATTTTGAAACTGTGTCTTCTTGGACCAAGACGCGAATATGTTGGATGAGAAATGGCAAAATTCTCTCAGTAACAATTTTCTGCTTGCCGTAAATATTTTTTTGTTTTAATATCCACATGGTAATGGCAGAAATTTAGACCATTCCAGAAATACGACCTAAACAATAAATTTTAAGGCATCATATAAAGCCACATTGTAGCCTGGAATTAGCTCTCAATGTTCAAATGCTCTCAAAAACAGTAAATGCAAAAAAAATGTGTACAGAAACAGCAACATAAATCTCACACAACCTCTCACTGGGGTCCGTATATTTTTTTCTTTTTTTGGTTTCTTTAAAGTTTGAGGTTAAATAAAGAATTATTAACTCATGCTTGAAAAAAAAATGGTCCTGCAAGGACTTTCCTCATCCCATGGAGCATGTAAATGTGCTACCTTTTCAATGCAGATTTCTTTTTTGGAAATGTGTTTATAAAGTTAAATTTATTGATTTATAATACAATTCATTATTGACGACTGACTGATTGATTATTGATGATGACTTAATTATTCAAGCAAAATCAGTTAAATGCAGTTGTTTTCTCAGGGGCAAATACAATAAATTACAAAATACAAACAAAGTACTAAATAAACAGGAAATAAGAAAAAACGTGTTTGACATGAATGTGAAAATATACCTCTGAAACTCGTGTTGCACCTGGGAACTATGATGCACAATCTAGCATTTTCTTTTAATGCGGTGAAGTCAGAATACGTGCTTTTCTGATATTATACCAGCAAATAAATTTGAATACTGGGTACAGACCCACTCTCAATAATAAAAATGGTTCATATACAAAATAATAATTTTCAACAGGAATGGACAAACTAAGGTCTGCACCTTTCCATAACACAGTTTGCAATACATAAAGTGAACACAATAAGTGATAATGACCAAAAAGTAACTGTTTAATTTGGCTAAGTTTAACCAAAAGAAATTCTTAAATACAAATATATAAAAAGAATAAAAGACAGATGTAGACCTGTCAATCTAATAAACATTTGACTGTTCTTTGAAATACACAAAGCACACTTTCAATACAAAATTTAATTTACAGCACTGTAATGAAACATATAGGTAATCCATAATAAAAACATCACAAAACCATTAAAAAGTTATGCATTGAAAATGTCAGGGCAAAATCTTAACATTGTGCAAAAATTTAAATGCAGCTCAGCTTATCTGAGAAATGTAATTTTTACAACGACCAAATTAGTGCCTTCAAAAATTTATACAGCATATAAATCACAGCATTTGAAGTGCTAAAGATCTTACTGCATCTTTGGCAATATATTTCTGGTCCCTGCTATTTGTACTCTAAAAGCAGCAGTACGTTTTTGCATTATACAGAAAACCCTTTAACGCTGTTGTTACACAGACTCCACAGTTCCAAAAGAACAGCATTAGACCTGTCAGTGTTTACATGCTAATGCTGCATAAACTATTGTAGTGCAAATGTGGTGTAACCCCTCCAACATAAAGCCACACCCACTCTGCAGGCTGGGCTAGGGTTGGTCACGCATCAGAGATGCAGCTCTGGATCTTGTCCATCCACTGCTGGGCACTCTGAGCATCCGAAGCACAGAAGTTGTATGTCCGCTTGGTTGTCTTCAACTGGAATGATATCACTGGATTAATGAGAGCTACTGTCGATATTTCGCACATGTGCATTTTCACACCGCTTATTGTGTTCTTAGCGTCTTAGAATCTACTTAGATTTCCAGAAGGCCTTTGATGTTGTCCCCCACAAACGGCTCTTGCTTAAGCTCAAAGCTGCAGAGATTTTAGGAACTGTGGCAGCTTGGATAGAAAACTGGTTAACTGACAGGAAGCAACGAGTAGTTAATAGAGGCACAATGTCACAGTAGGCCTGAGTTCATAGTGGGGTACCGCAGGGTTCAATTTTAGGACCACTATGGTTCCTAGTTTACATTAATGATATTGACACCAATATATACAGTAAACTTAAATTTGCAGATGACACCAAGGTGGGTGGTGTAGCAGATACTGATCTAGCAGCATAGAGGCTACAATGGGATCTGGATTTAATTAGCGACTGGGCTGATACTTAGCAGATGAAACTCAACACAGATAAATGTAAGGTAATCCATGCAGGGAGCAGAAATATAAAGTACTGATATTTTATGGGTTCTACTGAAATAAAGGTAGCTGATTATGAGAAAGATCTCAGTGTATATGTTGATGCTTCCATGTCCCACTCTCACCAGTGTGGGGAAGGAAGAAAAAAGGCCAATAGAATGTTGGGTTATATCTCTAGGTATGTGGAGTTTAAGTCAAGGGAGGTGATGTTACATTTAT
>JAABNX020000505.1:0-10788 GCA_015163995.2 Mormyrus lacerda | reverse complement strand
TCAGAATAAAGGATACGCCCACCTCCCGCTTATGACGTCATAGATGGGGAGAGCTTTAAGCTCCGCCCATTGTACCAACAAACCTCTCTAGCATCTCTCTGTCTGTATAGGGAAGAAGTGTGAGTTTCACCAAGCGCTCAGTGAAATTCCTGTGGTATGTCATCCAGCGCGGGGCCTTTGCTATGGATGAACAGAAGATCGCAGCGATCCAAGAGTGGCTAATGCTTCCTACAGTTTGCAAACTTCTACCGAAGATTAATTCACAATTATAGTCGGATAGCGGCCCCTCTCACGGCTTAAGCGGCTTACCGCTTGCCAAGCTCGCTGGGCGCAGTGGTTCGCCCGCTTCTCGTACAAGGTGAGTTACTTACCTGGTAGGTAGAATGTGAAAGGCAGTTTAACCCACCAGAAAGTGAGGAGAGTTCGTACCCTATCCTAAGTCCGTCTTTGTTTTGTGTTTTCAATAACCTCGGGGTTAGAGGACACCATCAACCTGGAAAACAAGAATCGAGCACCACCCGTAGGCTGTTCCACTAATCTATTGTACGTGTTGCCTTCCCATAGACAGGAATTGCTCCGATGGATACATGCTCAGCCCGGGACCGGGCACCCAGGGGTGTCTGCTACTCAACATCTTGTAGCTCAGCGGTATTGGTGGCCCGGATGGTGACAACAGGTACAAGCCTTAGCAGACAGTTGTGTGTTGAGTGTCGACTGGTCGCCCACTCCAAGCTCCTTTCCACAATTGAACTCGCGGAGATCTTGATCCCCGAACTCTTCCGCTTCACAGTGTAGGAATTATTAGCTCAGGTAATTTTAATATCTCCACCAATATGTTTGACATTAATTAAAACTAATTAAAATCCAGCCTGTCTGTCTCATCCATCCAGGTTAGGAGGGAACTGAGGAAGATGAAAGCCAGGAAGGCAGCGGGTCCAGATGGCATCAGCTCAAGGGTTGTCAAGTCCTGTGCAGATCAACTGTGTAGGGTGATGGTGCACATCTTCAACCTGAGCCTGAAGCTGGGGAGAGTACCACACCTTTGGAAAACATCTTGTGTGGTACCAGTACCGAAGATTCCACATCCCAAGGACCTCAACAGCTATAGGCAAGTGGCTCTGACATCTCATTTGATGAAGACCCTGGAGCGACTGGTCCTTGCTCAGCTTCGTCCCCTAGTGAGCTCATCATTGGACCCACTTCAGTTTGCCTACCAACCTGGCCTTGGAGTGGATGATGCCATCATCCACCTCCTACATCGTTCCCTCTCTCACCTGGAGACCGCTGGGAGCACTGTGAGAATCATGTTCTTTGATTTCTCCAGTGCTTTCTACACCATCCTACCCAAAACCCTGAGGGACAAGCTGGAATACATTGGAGTGGACCATCAACTCGCCACATGGATTTTGGACTACCTCACTAACCGACCACAGTATGTGAGAACTCAGGGCTGTGTGTCAGACAGGGTCGTCTGCAGTACGGGGGCACCGCAGGGAATGGTTCTGGCGCCGTTCCTCTTCACCATCTACACTGCAGACTTCTCCTATAACTTCACCAACTGCTTCCTGCAGAAGTTCTCTGATGATAATAGTCGGCTTCATCACTGATGGGGACGACAGGGAGTACTCAGAACTGACCCTGGACTTTGTGGACTGGTGCCAGCAAAACTACCTCCAGATCAACACTGGAAAAACCAAGGAGCTGGTGGTCGACTTCCGCAGGCACAAACATCCTCCACTGCAACCACTGCGCATCCAGGACATGGACATTGAGGCTGTGGAGAGCTACAAGTACCTTGGTGTTCATCTGAACAATAGACTGGACTGGACTCACAATACAAATGCACTCTACAAAAGCTGAGCAGGCTGTACCTGCTGCGGAGGCTTAGGTCTTTTGGAGTGAAGGGCTCACTCCTGAGGACCTTTTATGACTCTGTAGTGGCATCAGCCATCTTTTGCGGTGTGGTTTGCTGGGGCGGCAGCATCTCTGCTGGGGACAGAAAGAGACTGAACAGACTTATCCGGAGGGCCGGCTCTGTTCTAGAATGCCCTCTGGACCCAGTGGAGGCGGTGAGTGACAGGAGAATGGTGGCTAAGCTGTCATCCCTGTTAGTCAACATCTCCGACCCCATGCAGGACACTCTGACAGCACTGAGCAGCTCCTTCAGTGGCAGGCTGCTGCATCCACGATGTGGGAAGGAGAGATTTCGCAGGTCTTTCCTTCCAACCGCTGTCAGACTGTACAACAATCTATCTATCTATTCCCCTGGGATTCTCCTCCAGGAGGGGTGCCTCAAGTGGAGTCTTGGTACCAGGACAGCCATCGAGCCTGTTGTCAAATCCGAACCGCCCTTCATGTCCAAACTCATTGTCACCAACGACCTGGATTCCCCTTTGGAGTGGGACAGTTAGTCTGGCTATCCACAAACAATCTGAGGATTCCAAGGTGCCGAAAGCTCACGGACCGGTACATCGGACCCTTCCGGATTCTGAAAAGGGTGCTACCAGTGACGGTGAGGTTACAATTACCCAGTGTGTATCGCATTAGCCTTACTTTTCATATATCTCTTCTCAAGCCCGTCAAGTACAGCTCCCTCCGGACGTACCTCCTGTGGAAGACGAGGGACCCTCCGCTCGCTTCCACGCCATCCTGAATTCCCAGAGGCGACAGGGGAAGTGGACTGGGACGGAAAGCTGGGTCACACGGACAAGCCAGCCCCCGTCGCCAGTCTTGCCTCTCTCCCCGACCTTACCTGTTAGTCGTCTGTGCGCTCCTGACCTTCTCTCCTTCCCTCCTCAGTCCCGCTCCTGCAATTAACCTACCTGTCCTGCTAAACCCTGCGATCCTCATCCTCCCCTCAATTGTGTCTCCCTATCCCGATTCTCCTTGTCGGACTGACCCCTCTGGCCAATACCTTGAACTACGGACTACGACTACGATTTCAGCGCACCTCACGATTCAAACCTGCCCTGCTACGCTGGGCAGTGTTCTATCTGTGATCGTCTGTCTTTTGGCTTATTAAATACCCCAACTCCCTGCACTTCTGTATTCTCATCTCCCTTCTTGCCCCGCCGTGACACTCACAACTCAGTGGTCACAATATCATATGACAGGAGTCATTACGTATCGCTCTGCAAAAATCATATTGACAATACAGTCATCGAGTTAAAGTCTGACCAAAACAAGGCGATACGGGAAAACGATCGTAAAGTTGTATTTCAGGCCAGCTAAGCAGCACTACCCCCAATAATGTACAACTTCAACGGCTTTTCACATCCATATAGATATGTGGAATACTACAGAAACCAAGCTGGTAATGGGCTCCCTGGATACAACGGAGCCCCAGTCATGTTCAACCACTGGTGCCAAGTCAATCACCGCTTCAGCCCAGACGCTGCACAAGAAACTCCATCATGAATCCGTTCGAAGAGATTGACAGAGCCTCTCAGGTCAGCGCAAGCAGCATACACACAACTGCATCCTCTGTCAGCACAGCAGCAAGGGCACTCGCAAAGGCAGAGGCAGCACGTGTGCGCTCATCAATCGTAAAGAGAGAGAGTAAGATAAGACTGGAACTGGCAGAGAGGGCGCCGAGACAGAGAACGGAGGAGGCACACGCGTTTCTGGAAAAGGCGAGACTGGACACTAAATTGGGAACTTTATTTCTCCAGAGGAAGGCAGCTGCTACCAGGCCTCAAGCAGAAGTATTGGAACCGGCCGAAGAACACGTTAGATTACCTTGTAGCGAGGATGGCAAAATATCTCTAAGGAGTGAAAAGCGCGATCGTACACTTGCATATGTACAGTATAGCGTCAGAATGAGTCACGCATAACTTGAGAGCCTGAGAGCTTCAGAGCATGTCAGTCTTCCTTCTGCAATGCCATCAGAGGGCTCGACCTTTCAGCAAGCGAAGACTTGGACCTCATGACGAAGTGGCTAGGCACGGAGTCCTCTCACCATGTCAGGCGAGTTCATCAAGCACATGTCTATGATCCTGAGGGTCGGTGCTATGGTTCACCTGAGGCGATAGAGAATGCTCTTTTCAGAAAACTAGACATGTTCCCCCGAATATCTGGTAAAGACAATGCAAAACTTAGGGAGCTTGGAGACTTCCTCATGGAGATTCTGTCTGCAAAGGAAGATGGCTTCTTACCTGGGTTGGATTTCTTGGACACTGCCCGAGGCATCAGCCCTATTGTGGAAAAACTCCCACACGCATTACAGGAGAAGAGGTTGTAT
The DNA here is from genome assembly GCA_015163995.2 of Mormyrus lacerda. NCBI lineage: Eukaryota > Metazoa > Chordata > Actinopteri > Osteoglossiformes > Mormyridae > Mormyrus > Mormyrus lacerda. Next base: position 6,548 of record JAABNX020000505.1, on the reverse strand, counting down.
CAAGGCTCCCGGTTCAAAGATGAGCATAATTGCCTCTTTCCCCCATCTTTGCTGGTTTCGTTTTCCAAGAGGCAAATGCCAGAAATGACCCAGTTTTGCGCTTTCCAGCAACAGTAACCCCTTAGTAAGAGATAAACCAATCTAACGGACTGGGAGAATCCCAGTATCATTCCACAAAATGGACATCTCTCCAGACATGGAATGTACCATGAATGTTTCTCCAAACCAAGTTGGGGACCCAAGAAAGAACTGTCCTCTTCACCGCAAACCACACTCCTTAAGCAAGTGTCGCGAATTCAGAGTGAAACCAATGGATGAGAGCAGAACCATCCTCAGGGAAAATGGAATATGTAATAGATGCTGCGCTTCAGTTCTTTATTTTCTGGCAAAAGACTGCAAGATCTCTGTGAAATGCAGTGAACGTGGGAGCAATCGTCACATCACAGCCATGCATCCTAGAGCAGCATGCCTAAAGCCTTTGACACCAGAACAGAGCGTGGAGGGTGAAAACTCCTCCAACTGTCACCTTACACTGCACAGGTTTGTGGCGAAGGGCGACCCCCCAATGTCCTGCTCCAAAATATGTCAGGTTCGTGTGTTCCCCAAAGCGCTGCGTGATAAGGTGATTAATATGTACGCAATACTTGATGAACAGAATAGTTATTTGATGTTAAGAGCCACTCTTCACCTTACTAAGAACGTGAGCTGGGCAGAAGGGTTTAAAATTGAAGCAGTGAATGGAGGCATTACCCTTGCACTACCACCTTTGATCGAGTGCAATAAGATTCCCACCAGCAAGACAGAAATACATACTCCAGAAGTAGCACTCTTCCATCATCATTTGAAATCTGTGGCAATGCACATTGCAGAGCTTGATTTAAATGCTCAAATCCTTCTCCTGCTAGGAAGAGACATTGTGAGAGTGCATAAGGTGAGAAAGCAGATTAATGGTCCACAGAAAGCCCCATTCGCTCAGAAATTAGACCTGGGATGGGTCATGGTTGGAGATGTCTTGGGAATGCCCACAAACCCAACGTGAACACGTTCAAGACCTACGTGTTAGAGAATGGGCTACCTTCCTACCTAAAGGAGACAGTGTTTTACGGCGGGGAGCAACGAAATGGCCTCACCAACACATCTGAACATAATATGGGGAGGGTTACATATCATAATTTGGGTCATGGTGTGTTCCAGCACCCCGGAGATTCTAAACAACCGCAGGTACGCGCTCACTCGTCTTACCTCATTTTGTCGCACCCTTGACAGGAAACCTGTGATGAAGCAGCAGTTCCTGACCTTCATGGCAAAGATAGTCCTTCACCTTCGATTACCATTTATGGACAGCGGTTATGAAGGCTTCACGCAAAGGAGGTAAGAGACCTGGACTTCAGTGGTGAGACAGTACCAGTACAAAGGAGTCTAGGGCTATGCTGGGAGGTAGCGAATGACACTGTCACCTTTAGGGTGTCGGTGATAAGCCATTTAAGCGGCGTGGGGTCCTGTCCACTGTAAACAGGGCTAAACCCCTTGGTTTAGCCTCTCCTGTCACTATACAAGGAAGAGCTCCGGGAGCTCACCAGTAACAAGGCTGACTGGGCCGCTCCACTCCCAGAAGAGAAACAGAGTGAATGGATAGTGTGGCGCGACTCGCTTCAGAAGTTAGCGCAGCTACATTTTCTATGTAATACATATTGAATTCCCTCTCCAAGGCAAGGCGCATGGAGTTGTGTGTTTTCGGATGCCTCAACTAAGGCTATTGGTGCAAGTGGCTTACCTCAGGGCCATCCATGAAAATGGAAATAGCGATGTTGGTATCATCCTGGGGAAAGCCAAGCTGGCTCCTGTGTCCGAGCCCACCATTCCCAGGCATGGACTTTGTGCTGCAGTCTTAGCAGTAGAAGTGGCAGAGTTCATCCAAGATGAGATCGATCTCAAGATGGACGCGGTGAAATGCTACGGTGATAGTCCGGTGGTTCTCGGGTACATCCACAATGAAGTGAAACTCTTCTACGTGTATGTCCACAATAGAGTACATCGAATACGTCAGTCGACTAAGCCGGAGCAATGGTTCTATAGCTAACACAAACCTGCTGATCATGTGGTCCAGGGGCCTTCCGACATCTTACCTTGCAGGAACAACATAACTATGCAGACCAGCTTTCCAGCTTTCCTCCATAGATCATATGAGAGCTATGAAGAGAAGTTGAAGTTCTTTGATATCATCAGTCGTGAACTGGATGGCGAAGTGCGGCCCGATGTAATAAGCTTCATTTTCAGCATGGAACTTATTGTTGAAAGCTGTTTCCTTTCTCATTCACGTGGCCCAATCCTGGAAGTCTTCTGACTGTGCTAAAATGTGTAAGGGCTGGCATCGATGCGCAAACCCTCGTAGCCCCGATGAGCGTTCTCGAGCCGCACATGTCATCATACGTGCCATCAAGCGTTGGGCAATTATGTTTACCTGTATACCTGTAGACCTCTCGTTACAATTTCTATCGACCCAGATGCCCCGTTTATCTTGACGCCCACTATGTTGCTCACGCAAAAGCTTGGTGTTTCTCCTCCACCAGGAGATTTTTCTGCTAAAACTTCGTATTTTTCTGTTTTTCTCCACCGCAGCCAATGGAGACAGGTACAACACTGTAAAATTTTTGTTGTGAATTTACAATAAATAATTGGATAAATTTTGCATGACTTTCACAGTAAGGATTACCGCAATATACTGTGAAATATACTCGCAGGAATTTACTTTAATTTTATATCTGTAATATTATAATGCATTGTTGTAAATGCTCAACTGTATACTGTAACTCCACATGTAACTCCTTCAATGACAAAGCAATTACTGTGATATTATAGCATATTACTGGGGAATTGCAACCTTTTGCTGTACATCATTGCAAGACAGTATGCACTGCGAAAGTAAAGTTGACAATAATTTACTGTGAATTTACAATGTACACTGTAGATGTCATGCTAAAATTTTCCAGTAACTTACTGTAAAAGTAATGCAGATGAAGCTTCCATTAATGTGAATTTACAATCGTTAACACCCCCCTCCCAACAAACAACTCTGAGGTAAACTCAATGTTAGCCCAATGGCATATTTATTAAAAAATAAATATTTTTCATTGTACAGGTACATTACAGTACACATACTTAAAATGCAGAGAAATTGTGCAAACTTGCATTTCAACAACCTGTCACAACTATTCAGCTAGCTGTGTCACAATAACTGTAATGGACAGGATGGGAATGAGGCCTTCATGGCAAGATAAGAGAGCAAGGGAGAGAGCGATGAAGGAATGTCGTAAAGGGGTCAGGGTGCTCCTCTCAGTCTCAAACATTATAATGAGTCCAAACGCAAAAGCATTGTGTAAAACTCTTGTAGTGCAAAGTTGTCTTGAAAAATTACAAAAAGAACAAGACTACTCAAAACTGAGCCTGACAACTACTGCTGCAAAAAACTATGATGCCCACTCAAAGTCAATAACTTTCCTCAAAAGGGTGAGGAAATTCATTGTTTGCTTCTTGGTCTTCGAGCCTCTTTCATGATTGATGCCCAGGAAGCACCTGCTAATAAGCAAAGATAGTTTCAGTTTTAAATAGACTTACAGTATGCATTGCAGACAGCATTTATCAAGGTGTGCTTTTTCCTCACATTAAACCCTAATAGATTTATAATCCAATCTTACAAAATCAACTTTATTCAAGGCTACAAAAAAAAACAAAAAAAAACCTTTATTTGCTATGACTGCGTGCTCTACTACTTACGTGTCTCCTCACGTATCCTGTATCCTCACTTTCCTCCCTGCTCATACTGCCTCTGGGAAATGGTGGAGAGCAATAAGGGACTGATCATACACATTGTATGCTGAAAGAGGTTAGTAGTCCAGTAGAACTTCCTGCATAATGCACACATAATTGTCTTGGGCCACTCCTAGGTCACAGTACACACCTGTGTCACATAACTTTACAAAAAAATGTTTCTCTGAGACAAAATAAACCGAATTATAAACAACAATAGCTCATCACTGTTCTCTAGTAAAATGTACATCCCCCTTCTGTAATCTGTGCCTTTGACTGTAACATACAGTAGTTACCAGCCACTGCCGACTGTAACTGGAATGGACAACTGGCTACAGATGCTGTCATTGCAATCGTCAACATGAAAATAAATAACATAAATCTCTGCTTGTACAAGGCAGGGATGGGAACAAGTTTCCCACACTCAAGTACGCTTGTAGAAGTTTGTGCCTCTCTGCTAGAGGTTTGCACAAATTCCTAAAATTGTGCAATTTTCTGGCTCATTGTTTAAAAAATTCATGTTTACTCTCAAATCGAAGTGTCCATAGGCGAATAAGTGGACCATAGTGAATGATGAGAGATGAACGGTAATGACCGGTGCACAGATGAGCTCAACAATCTCCCTCAGCTGCAAAATGATTAGCCACACCTCATTTTCGCAGGGAAATTTAATCCTATCACCCACCATGAGTGTTAGAAGTCTAAGCAAACACCAGTTCTGAACTGCATGCCCACAGAGCTTGTCGCTGCTGGGAGAGAGGTCTCCTAGTTTGTCCTTACAATCATTCATATCTGAACTGGTTCTTGCACCTGTTTAACTGCAGGTATGTAAAATGATTATCCTCAACTAAACGGTGAATACATAAAGGAAGGTCATAAGCTATGACTCCCTCAAATAAATGAGAGTCAAACTTGATGCCGCATACAGAGTCAGTGGCAGTAGTTCCCTGCTCTTGCAAATTACTTGCGTATGATTGGACTGTTCTTTTGGTACCTCACCTCACAGTAGCAACAAAAATAAGTAGACCGACTTAAGTTCTCCAAGAATCCCCCAATAGAATGAGATCCGAGATTGTCTCCTGCAATGGCAACCAAAGAGCCCTTTAGTACAATGCCATCAGATGTGAGTACACCTCTCTGGTCCAGAATTTTGAGGTCCTGAATCAGGTGAGCAAAAACCTTATTTACCCCAAAATACTTAAAGTCCTGTTCCCTATATAAGACAACAAGTTGCATCTGATCAATAGAACATCTATTGTGAGGCAAGATGTTAATCAGAGTTAGGTGCTTTTTTTTTCCCTGAGCCCAGGGGGTTGACAACCTCAAAGGCATCTTGGTACAGTATTAAAAGGGAAGAAGGGTCAGCTTTCACCATTGGATTACTTTGAAAGCCTTCTCCATCCTTGACATCCTGATAGACAGCATCAGTAGATGGCTGCAAACGTGTCATGGTATACTGTTCGCGTAGAGACTCATTTTTGAAAAGTGTCACCAATCTCTCATGTATAGGAACATACTGAGCAAAACATTCTTTGTCATTTTCATCATTGCCCAAGAGGGATGAACATAGTTAAAACAATCTTTAAAAGCAGCCTTCCTCTTTGCATCTGTACTGAGCATTCCCCTGTTATAGAGTGTGAGTAGATCATCTCTGTTCATTTCCTCACTGATGCTGCTTATAATGGCCTGAGGGATTCTTTTAGTTTGTCACTCAGAATGTTTAGGGAATTGGACAGGCTAAGTTCATGAGCACTTTGAAAGCCATCAATAATGGTTTGAATGGAGCTTGCTGGTAAGAGTAGCTTAGATTGCAATTTTCAGGTAGAAAAGTGTAAGGTTCTGTAAAAATAGGTTCTTGACAGATGTAATAAGCTTCCACACACAAGTGCAAAAGCAAAATGTCTCCAAATTGGCATTTGTAGTTCATTATGTTGGCAGCCTCTGAATATGACTGACTGGGTCCTGGCAACGGCTCTGTATCAATAGATTTTTCTAAAACAAGGTCATCTAAAACTGAATCCTTTGCACAACTATGTTTTCTGGAAATATGTGAAGCAAAAGTCATCACATGTGTGAAATGGACATCTATCAAGATTCCATTCCTCCCCTTATGTGAGTCTTCAAATGCTTAATAAGAGAGGCCAAAGTGTCACACTTAAATGCACAAGCCTCAAGCAGACATTTCAAGGGTGTGTCAAGTGGTACAGCTGATGTGCCAGGTAGTATAGGCCCAGCACCCTGCAGGTAGGACCTATGCTGCCTATACATATGAATTTGCAGTCCTGTGTGTTTTCTGTACCTCCGCGAGCAGTTAGGCACCCCACACCCCCAATTGGGGACCTTTCTATGCAGTTTTGTGTGCTGAACATAGTTACACACATTCTCAGACACTTGCTCACAGTCAACGAATTTACAGTTGAACATTGTAGTGCATGTTAACTAGTCACCTACCTAATCTATTTCTCCTCACTCTCAGCCTGACACTGAACAGGATGGTTAGCCTCACCCTCTGATGACTTGGAAAGAAAATAAAAGAAAAAGGAGAAATTACACAAAGGCAACCATCCATCCATCCATCCATTATCTCCTGCTTATCCGAGGTCGGGTCGCGGGGGCAGCAGTCTCAGGAGGGAAACCCAGACTTCCCTCTCCCCGGCTACTTCATCCAGCTCCTCTGGAGGAATCCCGAGGCGTTCCCAGGCCAGCCGAGAGACATAGTCCCTCCAGCGTGTCCTGGGTCT
>JAABNX020000504.1:0-10790 GCA_015163995.2 Mormyrus lacerda | reverse complement strand
CTAAATACAATGGACTAATTGACAACAATCGGGAACAGCTGTTAAACACGGGGAATCCACATGGGGTTGATGAGGGGTCGTGGCACACGAGAGGAGTGGACGATCGGGGCATGACAGGACTCCCCCCCCAAAGGTGTGCACTCCGGGCGCGCCCAAGGGAAGCAGAGCGACGGGGACCGACAAATGGAACAACAACTCAACTGGGCACAGGGAACAAGACAGACACGCAGAAGAGACACAGAGACAGAAACTCTGACAACAACTGACAAACCACGGGAAACGCAAACAAGCACAGGGGCAACAACACAGGAGACACAGGGGGAACACCAACAGGAGGAACAAAAGGGCCAGGAGTGAACAAAAGAGAAAGAGGAGGACGAGGAGCAAACACAGGGGACTGAGAGGCACAGAGGGACCAGGGGCACACACAGGGGGCACGAAGGCTGGGGGCACGGAAGCAAAGGGCGGGGGACAACAAGGAGCCCAGGCAGGCGACGGGCAGCAGCCGGAAGGGTCGCAGGCGGGAGGGAGGCTGGAGCCGGAGGGAACCCCACAGGGGCCAAGGGGACGGGATGAGGGAGAGCCGGAGGGGACAAGGAGGGAGCAGGAGGGAACATTGGCGAAGGCAGGCAGGAGGCAGAAGCCGGAGCAGGCAGAGGGGAAGCCGTAGCCGGCAAAGGCGCCGTCCGACGCCCAGCCAGAGTAGGGGGGCCCGGAGGCGGCCGACAGGAAGCTGGAGGTGAGTCGGAGGACCGGCACCGAGGAACCGGGGGAGGGCCCGGAGGCGACCGCCGAGCCAGCGCCGTAGGACCCGCATGCAGCCACCTAGCCACCGCCAGGGGCAAAATGGGCGAGTCAGGGGGCAGGGCGGGCAAGACCCGAGCTCAACGCCTATGTCCCCTTCTCTTCCGGGACACCGAGAGGTGGGGTTTTGGCCTGTGTTGACTGTGCCGGGGCGAGGGACAAGGAGTCATTAGGGAAGTCCCCGAGGGGTCCCCCTCGAGCTCCTCCCGTCTGACAGATGCGGTCCGGCAACTGCAGCTTACCAGAGCAACTGCAATCCCTCTCCCAACAACACCTCCTCACCCTCCCCTGCCAGTGGCTCTCTCGAGCACCACCCAGACCTCTTTGCCTCTGATCAGGACTAAGTTCACTTCATTATGTCTTTACTTGGCGGAAAGGCACTTACCTGGCCCACTGCTCTGTGGTCGGAAGGCAGCATGTTGCTTCAGTCCTCACGTGAATTCCAACAAGCATTCAAGGAGGTCTTCGATCATCCTGCGGTAGGACAGAACATCGGTGATCAGCTGTTGGACTTGCAACAGGGATTCCGTTCAGCGGCTGAATTCTCTCTGGAATTCAGGACCTTAGCCGCTGGTCTACTTGCAGAATCTCTACCAGTGCACTCTTCGCCCTGAACTCCCGGCGAGGTACCTTCAAAAAATAAGTACGGCTGTCTATCACCCTGGATACCATTCTCCGGGAGCAACGACGAATGCCAGCACGTATAGAGGCTATAGTGGCAGCCTCGTCATCACGTCCGGGAGAACCTGAACCTATGGTGTTAGGACGTGCACCACTCACCCCAGAAGAGTGGGACATGGAAGCATCAACATACCTTTCTTTCAGTGGAACCCATAAAATATATGTACTTTATATTTATTCTTCCTGCATGGATTATCCTATATTTATCTGTGTTAAATTTCATTTGCTAAGTATCAGCCCAGTCGCTAATTAAATCCGAATCCCGTTGTAGCCTCTCTCCTGCTAGATCAGAATCTGCTACACCACCCACCTTGGTGTTGTCTGTAAATTTAACCAGTTTACTGTATGTATTGGTGTCAATATCATTAACTTCGTTCTGCTCGTATTTTCACCAAGTTGGATTTACAGAGTGCATATAATCTAATCAGAATAAAGTGGAAGACCTCGTTCTTTACTATTACTGGGCAATATGAATATCTCATGATGCCTTATGGGTTCTCTAATAGCCCTTTGGTCTCTTAGTCCTTTATCAATGATATACAGTATTGGGAGACTCCAGCGCCTTAGGCAGAATCAGCTCTACGTTAAAGGTGAGTAGTGCAAGTTCCATCGTCACTCCGTGAAGTTTCTGGGGTATGTAATCTCCCCTGGGGGTGTGGCTATGGATCAAGACAAGGTCGCCGCCATATGACGTTGGCCGCAGCCTATGACAATTAAGGCACTCCAATGATTCTTGTTGGGAACCGTGAATTGTTAGCCATAAAAAAAAAGGTCCCATCAATTTCCCTACAGGATCCTCAAACTTGTCTCGCCTATCTCACCTCCATCCTGCTCTCTGAGCCTGTGACCTGAGATTTGGAACATCGCCACCTCCTCCTGAATGTCCACCAGAGAAAACATTTGTTCCCTCTCAGCTACGAAATGAGCTACTTCAATGGGTGCTCACTTCCCTAGGGTCTGGACATCCCGGGGTGAAAGCCACCATTCACATCCTGGAAAAGCACTATTGGTAGCTGGGGTGACAAAAGGAGATCGAAAGGTATGTCCTCTCTTGTCCTCTCTGTGCGCAACATACTGTAAAAGGAGAAACAAGCAGCTTATGCTTTGCCTCAGTCAGTTTCCCTGTTGGTCACGTATCTTGGGTGAAGTGGTCCAATGCCAGCAGGAACTGGGCGGGACTTGCAGCGTACTAGCTGAGCAGACTAAGCCCGCAGCCCTTCAGGACACACCTGTTTCCCTGTGCTTCATGATTGTTGATTGTTCTTACTGATTGCTCATTGACCTATGGCCTCTGTGATTGGGTAATTGTGATTGTTCTTACTGATTGCTCATTGACCTATGGCCTCTGTGATTGGGTAATTGTGATTGTTCTTACTGATTGCTCATTGACCTATGGCCTCTGTGATTGGGTAATTGTTTCATGTTTCACTCCTGCTTCGTCATCGTTGTCACTGTTCCCTTGTGCACTAAGGGAAGTATTTTTTGCAAAAAATAAAATGGAAATGATAAAAAGAAAATACGATCTCCTGTGCACAAAATCCTGCAAAAAATAAAATGAAATAGCACCATTTTCATTTTCCACACATGTAGGATTCATATGTGATATACGTTAATCAGAGCGAGGAGGTGGGTGGAGCTACAGATCACAGCTGCGCTCTCTCAGTATATTTGCCGATTCCGTTGTCTGTATTTCTTGGGCATGGTGTCGCCCAAACTAATGGCAAAGTCACACACCGCTTAAGTTATAGTTACTTATCTGCAACTTCAGATTCATTTATCATCTTATTCGTAGCGATTTATTTCACGGCTTAAGTTACTTCCAGCTTCTTTATAGGTGAGTGTTTGCAGCTGCGCATGCTGTACAGTTTTTAGTTTTTTTGAAAATACGTAATAAGATATTATGTCATATATATATAATGGCAGGTATCCCATTGTAAGGAGAAACTGAAATTAGCCTGGGCCAACACACAGGTGTGCGTTTTCATTCAGCTTTCCAGCTTAAAAATGCTTGGTAGTGACCTAGGGGGATGGTGGTGGCCTAGTGGTTAGGGAGCTGGCTGGGATCTCATGAGGAACACCGGAAGATTGTGAGTTCACTCCCAGGGGGTGTCACCACTGTGCCCCTGAGCAAGGCCCTTGACCCCAACTTGCTCCAGGGGGACTGTCCTTGTAGGTACAGCACTTCACTGTAAGTCGCTTTGGATAAAAGTACCTGCTACACGAATGAATGTAAATGTTTTACTGTAATATATGTGTTGCCATACCCACTATTTATGCACAGAATACATTGGGTTCTGATGCAAAAAGGAAAGAGACACTCTATGACTTCATTTGCTGCCATGTTTTCAGGTAGGTAGCTATCTGGCCTAGGCTAATTTCAGTGTCATTAGAGTGGCATGTCTGCTGTGTACTATGCATTTCATATTTGCCTCACCCAAGATGAATAAGACCTCCGCATTCCATTTGGAAACATGGCTTCTTATTAAAATGAGTGTGAACAATTGATCAAAGTGTCATGCCCCGGTAATTCCACCATTTTCAATACAGGGAGATTTTCTGATACAAAATAAATATACGTTCTATAGCTCAAAACTTTTATTTATATGTTATTTTGTATTTCCAAAATGCTTCTGCTTCACATTTGTGTTATCCTATGGTTTCTTGCAGTTAGTTGTCTTCCGTTTTGCTTTTTTGACAACCCAGGGTGCCTTTGTTTTGTGCCTTCCCTGCTTTGTTTGTGAACTCTTTGGACTTCAACAGGGGTTCATGTTGAACAGACCATTTGTTGCATATTTGGGATTGTTACCTTATAATTTCAGATGTAAAAGTCAGAGACACATGCCTGATACCTACACTCAAAGCTGACCCCTGGACAACTTATTTCAGTAAGCTGAATAACTGAAATTCATAACCTGTGTATAATTTATGGACAGGTGAAAATATATGTAAATATATAAAATACATTTGGTATTTTGTAAATATTTCAAAAACTACATGGTGGATTTGGTCCAATTTTAAATACGTGGTTCTCAAACTTGTTTTCTACATGTTTACTCATTTTGATATCATTTCATCCAAAACGGCTACAAGTGTAACTAGTAGTGTTTTTTAGAATAGCCTTTTATTCCTAAATGCATTACCACTTATGGCTATGCTTTTTTGGAGTGTGACAAGCATTTTTTTTTTGTTGATTTGATACATTGGTTTCTTTTATGGAATGTCATTTTGCTCTGTTAGTTAACTTGGACGAATGCGTCCGAACCACTAGGGGGCAAAATTGGAAGAGTAAAAACCCCTTTGTCGTCTTGGAGCTGCAAAGTGGATGGTTACCTTCATTATGCCTGCACTATGCCCTACCGTTGTGACAATTTTAAACGATTGGCAAATGGCCTACATGTTAAAAATATCATAGTCTGCAATATTTGTTTTATCCTGTTGGAGGCTAATACCCTAAAATTTGCTAACTGTTGCTCCAGTATCATTAACAAAGCAGAACTTCTCACCAGTCTAAGACTTGTGTTTTTAACTTCCATGACACCATGATTTTTATAATAAATGTTAGAAAAAAAAGTTGTGTTTGGTTAGTGTGTTACATGTCTTCTTTTTAAAAATATCATTCAAATTTGAGAATGCAGTTTTTTAATTCATTGTACTACTTACTACTTAGCAAAGCAAAGCTGCAAATACAGTATAGGTACTATACTGCAACATATTTCAGAAAATCGTCAGAGGAATACATAAGAATTGGCTATTGGAGAAACATAATTGCACATGAAAGCTATTAATCTTATCTTGAGCAATTCACTTTAACACTTTTCTTCCTTTACATAATGGATAGGTTTGTCATCGGCACATTTAATCTTAATACATTTCATTGTTTTCATTCCTGTGTAAGTACAAGGCGGGGTTGTTGATCCTGTAAGTGTACAAATGATTAAAGGAAAAGGCTTCTTGCTTTTGTGAATCTGATGGGATGGAGAAACTGGATTTACACATACATTGATGATCTGTTGATCAGTGACATTAAAAATGAAAGTATTTGATTTTTTACATTTGTTCTCATTATAATTGATGTTCCTTTGTTTAATTGTACTGGTACAATCATTGACTGTCATATTTACTGCATAATGCTGCCTGAGGAATTTGTCATATTCTGTCTCATTGGGATTCATGCTGATCTCAGACATCACTGGCATGGCTGCCCACCCAACAACGAGGATCAGGAGCAGAACGGGACACACAGATGCCATATTTTCTTTCTGAAGAAGGAAACAAAAACGAAACAGATATAGAGTTTAAACAGTTTGAGGCAAAGTGGAACTCAAACCCAGGACCCTAAAGATACACAACCTACTGATTTACTGCACTTCCCAAGCACTACACACATGTACACTACAACAAAATAAAAATACAACAATAAACAATAAAAACACAATGAAACAAAAGTGTCCTAGGTATTACGTGTAGTTTACCTGACCTGATAATGAATTTTAGGCATTAAAAGGTCATATGCTCCTGCGATTGTCAGGGTTGTTGCTATTCATCTCTGCCCTTCGTGTCTCCTCCCTCTTTGGACAGCAGGTGTTGCCTGCCGTCGGCGTGTCCTCCCTGTCTATTGTCCTTCTGCCCCAGTGTGTTTTCCCTGGGCCTTGGGCCACCGCATAGCTCAGTGGGTTGAGCTATTGGGGTTATTTTTCGCATGTGGATTAATCGTTTTGCTGGATGTAATTGTTGACGATTTGGCATAATCTTGGATTTGTCAGTTTTTCTAAACTTTCTCTGGATGTGTTGCAATAGCAGCACATCCAAATCCTCAAACCCGTTCGGAGCAGATTTGTTCTATGTAGACAAGGATTAGTTCACACACTTAATCAGTGTCTGTGCATGGAAATCCGTTCAGTGATGGCCTCGCCATTCATGGATGAGCGACCAATTGCAATCGGTGCGCAAATAATAAGAAGAGAATTTCAGACTGAGAGGGTTTTGCATTGCAAGATCTTTTATTGCTGCCGGACGATATTCTTCTCGAAAGATACCGCTTCAGCCGAGATGGAATATTATATCTTAAAGATGTATTAGCTCCGTATAGCAGAAGTCCAACTAGGCGAAGTCGGGCTCACACAGCCACACAGACACTGTGCATCACCTTGAGATTTGCAAGCAGCACTTTTTTTCAGGCAATTCGCAATTCTTTTTCCTAGACACCTGCGAGTGCAGGCAATTGCGAGTGCAAAAGAAGCATTTTATGCCATTGCAGGTAATGTATACGCAATGAAATTACATTTAAATAACTAAAAACTGCTTACACATTTAATTTGTCGGACTCTTTTTGCCAGCTGTCTTTTCCGGTTTGGGCCGGTTTTGATGTGTTTACTTTAGTACATATTCATCTTTGAATTCAACATACCCCTCTAATAAAAGGTCCTGCTCATATTGCGTGAAAAATTGCACCCTGTTTTTTGACATTTTCTGGAAGCCAATGAGGAACTTGCCAATCAAATTTTCCTGTTCCAACATGACTGCACACTAGGACACAAAGCAAGGTCCATAAGGACATGGATGAGCGAGTCTGGTGTGGAGGAACTTGACTGGCCTGCACAGAGCCCTGACCTCCACCCGATAGAACACCTTGGGGATGAATTAGAGTAGAGACTGCAAGCCAGGCCATCTCGTTCAACATTAGTGCCTGACCTCACAAATGCTTTCCTGGAAGAATGGTCAAAAATTCCCATAAACAGACTTCTATACCTTGTGGACAACCTTCTCATAAGAGGCCTTCCCAGAACAGCTGTTACAGCTGCAAAGGTGAGCCAACTCCATATTAAAGCCTATGTATTAAAAATGGCATGTCATTAAACTTCATGTGCATGTAAAGGCAGACGTTCCAATACTTTTGGCAATATAGTGTATCTTATTCTATTTTTTCAAAAATATTTTGCAATTAATTTTATTAGGTCATGTATTCCTGCAAGTAACTTGAATAGCACATAGAAATATCTTGCTGCTAACAGGTACTGTTGTTGTTGCTTTTCTAGCCAAACATCGTAAGCATAAAAACTTTTGAAAATGAGGGTAAAATACAGAGTAACAGTGGTTGTATTCTGTTGCCTCACCTGGCTTGCAATGAAGATGACCAGTAGCTGGAGATGTCTTCTTGTTGTCAGTGAACCCAGGTGAAGATCACTCCTGTATGAGTGGTGCTTTATATAGTTTAATCAGTACATGTCCAATTTGTAAGTTCCCTCCCACAGAGACCACATGCATATTTTACTTCACTTAACATTACAGCACTTTAATGTAAAAGTACTTATAAAGTTAAGATATATACAGTCATATTTAAAGGAAAACCAAGGCGGACACACATTCATGTTCAAAATAATGGAATGCCATAATACTTAAAATGAATACATAAATATTTTACTAATTAGTTAAACCCCTTCTCAACCCTGTGCCCTAATGTTGGGCCCACTGCTTGTTTAAAGTACTCTGGATCTATTTGTCATTCAATCACAAATTAAGACTTGTTATAATCAGGACAGTCACAAGATGTTAACCAAACACAAATGTTGTTTATGCCTCTAAATAACCCTTGACCTGAAAAGTTCCTTTTCGGATTTTAGGATTCTTCATGCCAATAACTCCATTCTGCTTATAGATTTAAAACTTCTGATGGAGCAGTTTTATCAAGACTTGATGCAAATTGGTCATGGAGGTCAGTTGCAGCCACAATTTTTCCACTGGAGGGTCAGCTGACCAGTATGGAAAAACGGCAAGTAAAGTATAAACACATTTCTTTACATGTGCTTAAATGTAGTTTTTTTCCTCTGCATTCCATTTCTGACTTTATATAAATATAGTTGTATACAGCTTTTCCAGACCACCACCTGCCCTCTGTCTTTTGTCGTGGTCAGTGACCATGACAATAGTGACCATGTGACTCACGTGCTGCTTCACTTCATAGAGAGTGCATGTCATGCTGGACATGTGATATCCAGTTAAGTCTGACTTAACGAATAACGTAAAACTGTTTCCAGGGCCAAATGTAAAACCAAGAAAGTCCACCACTGTTATACTGTACCAAATTTTAGGAGGCAGAAACAGCTCATGCAGCATCTTAGTCTCTCAGGGGCATTCTGCAGGGCTGTAATAATTACCTAGGGATATTTAGGACTTACCCATTTGGGTATCAGTGCATTTTGTAGAGTCTCTGCAATACATTTTTGTTCAAAAATATTCTACTGATATTTTGCCTTCATTGAAGCCACTTGGGGACTGCAACCATGGCACCATTTACCCAAAACTAGGAAGGATGGATCACAGCTCTGAGACACAGAACACTGCAGCCTGTAAACTTGGTTTAAATTTGGTTTCGCCCAGGAAACAGTATTATTACATGATTCAAACATCCTAACTTAACAAGCAGATGCATCGTACAAGATATTGCATACCGAGTGATCCGTCGAAAGGGATCATGGGTCATCACATGTTTTTCCTCTGGTTGGCTAGAAAGCCACAGCAAACATGCCCATTTGGGCCCCGCATGGAGAGGTGTGGGTTTTCTGTGGGCCAGTGTGGGCAGGGATAACCCACATTAATCCCACATGGGGCCCATGCGGGGCCCGCAGCAGTTTTGCTCTTTGGAGCCCCCATGTTGGTTTTCTGTGGGCCAGGCCATTGTGGGCCTGCAGCAGTTTTGTTTGATAGCCCCTTTCTAATTAGAACTAAACACAGTCACCAAGGAAAGTAATTATTATTATGAATTATTATTAGTGATTGATGAAATTAATTATTCATAATGATTTATTATCAACTTTTTTATTAATTATTATTATTATTATCTAAAGCTGTGTGTCTCATTTTGACTGTGAGTTAAAAAACAATCCCATCATAGAGAGTGTTTTGGCCCTGCCATTTATTTTTTGTGGTCACTGGGGACACATTGCCTGCCCTGCGCCGTAACTTGTGCGATAGGCTCCGAGTCCCCAGTGACCCTGAATAGGACACATATGTACAGAAGATGGATGGATGGATGGATGGATTGGGGACACGCGCTGGGCGTTTGAGTGCAGTGCAAAGCTCACGATTTCAAAACAGGTGTTTTGAATCAGAAATGCCGTTAGGAGAGAAAGCGACAACAAAAGCTAATTAAAAAAAATTATTGATCATCCCTTGATAAGCCCATTTCAAGCCATTCCCTGTGTCGTGACCGATCGCAGTGCACAGAGCAGAAAAGCAGGAGAGGCATTGCAAAAGATTGGGAAACACAAGATTTAATGGGGAAACGGAGCAGGGACATGTAACAAGCAAAGACTGAGCAGTAGTACGCAATCAGAATACAATAGACTTCAATCACAGACGACAGGAAAAGTACTGGAATGCGGACTGAAATACACAGGACTAATCGTAAATAAGATGAAACAGCTGGTAAATGTGGGGATTCCACACGAGGTTAACGAGGGGGCGTGGCACACAGGAGGCTCGAACGAGCAGGGCATGATACCCTGTGAGTCAAATGTTACGTTAACATACATGTTTAACCACATTTTGAGTTGTTGAAAACCACAATGAATGAAATTGCTTTGTTCTTGTTAGTTCAATGCGTATCCACTTGATCGGCTAAATATAGGCTACACTTAAGTATAAGGTTAGATATAGTATTAAACGTGCACATCTACATTAATGCGCAGAGGTAATGATTTAGGCTACCTGAAGAATATACATGTACCTGTAAATTTATTGGAAAGACACTTTGTAAAATTAAACAAAACTAATCATCTCAGCACATGCAGTTTGTCTCACCAGTAAATCGTTATGAATTTTTTTCACACTATCTTTTTATTTTTGATGTGTAGTGTTGGTCATATGTATAACTTCTACATACAGTGTTTTGTATCATGTAAAACAATATTGATGTAGGTGCTCACAGACACGATTTATCTTGTAAATAGACAATGTAAACGGTATCTGTTCTGATGACCGGGTGCGGCCGAGCGGTGAAGCAGGCAAGAGAGCCGTAAGAACAGTCAATACGGGGTTTATTTAAGGCAGACAGGACATCAGGGGAGCACACAGTAAACCGCGTCAATGACAGACCTAGGGAAACAGATTTGAACATTACACAAGACAATATACACAAGACACGTGGAACTTAACAGCAGGCACGTGCAGAGGGGGGGGCGGAGGGTGCTTGAGCACCCGCCCCTTTCCTCCAGGATGCCTCAAGTGCCTTTTTCTTGGTTATTTTTTTTTATTATTGTTGTTTTTTTAAAATGTGTATGTGCGTATGGAGCCCTGTCTTTGCCCCT
>JAABNX020000503.1:0-10800 GCA_015163995.2 Mormyrus lacerda | reverse complement strand
GTTACACTCCTGAACCAATGACGGAACATCATAAGATAAATCTTTATTTTCAACACTCGTAGCTAATAACGTCCCTTACATTTGTGAACTAGTTTTAATTGGGCTGCTCGTTCGCTAAAATGACAAGGGAGAAGTTGCAATGGCTGGGTGACTTTGTGACGTTGGCGCAAGTGCGTGAGTGCGTCATATTTGCTCACTTAAGCTCATCTTAAGATCTCCCTCTTTGTCTATAGGCTGATCAAACAGCCAGCGTACATGAGACAAATCTGTATTATCACTCAACTGGCAACTTCTCCTCAAATGTCAACATAAAATACAGTTATGAAACTGGAAGTAAGGAATATACATGAATATTCATGTCCCCCAGTATTAGCAGACAGCACCCTAAACAGTGTTAGTTTTAGTGATTATTATTATTTAATTGAACTTCATTTATAAATATATAATCTTAAATTACACTCTTACTGCTGGGAGTTCAATGCTCACGTGGGCAATGACAGTGAGACCTGGAGTGGCGTGATCTGAACTCGAGTGGTGTTTTGTTATTGGACTTCTGTGCTCGTCACGGATTGTCCGTAATGAACACCATGTTGAATATTAAGGGTGTCCATATGTGCACTTGGCACCAGGACACCCTAGGCTGCAGTTCAATGATCGACTTTGTGGTTGTGTCATCCTACTTGTGGCCGCATGTATTGGAGACTCGGGTGAGGAGTGGGGTGGAGCTGTCAACTGATCACTACCTGGTGGTGGGTTGGCTCCACTGGTGGGGGAGGAAGCCGGTCAGACCTGGCAGACCCAAGCATATAGTGAGGGTCTGCTGGGAACGTCTGGTGTAATCCCCTGTCAGGAGGAGCTTCAACTCCTACCTCCAGCAGAACTTCTCCCATGTCCCAGGGGAGGCGGGGGACATTGAGTCCGAATGCGGCATGTTCCTCACCTCCATTGTAGAGGCGGCTGACCGGAGTTGTGGCTGTAAGGTGGCTGGTGCCTGTCGCGGCGACAAACGTGGGACAATGGTGAGGGATGCCGTCAAGTTGAAGAAGAAGTCCTATCGGGCCTTTTTAGCCTGTGGGACTCCAGAGGCAGCTGACAGGTACCGGCGGGCCAGGTGTGGGAGGAGTTTGGCGAGGTCATGAAAAACGACTTCCGGATGGCTTCGAGGAGATTCTGGTCCACCATCCAGCGGCTCAGGGTGGGAAGGCGGTGCAACATCAACACTGTTTATGGTGGGGATGGGGAGCTGCTGACCTCAACTCGGTGGAGGAATACTTCGAAGACCTCCTCAATCCCATCGACACGCCTTCCAATGAGGAAACAGAGTCTGTGGATTTGGGGGTGGACTCTCCTATCTCTAACGCGGAGGTCACTGAGGTGGTTAAAAAGCCCCTCGGTGGCCGGGCCCCGGGGGTGGATGAGATCCGCCTGGAGTTCCTTAAGGCTATGGATGCTTGTGGCTGTCCTGGTTGACATGGATCAGCAGCATTTCGTGGACATCGGGGCAGTGCCTCTGGACTGGCAGACCCGGGTGGTGGTTCCCCTCTTTAAGAAGGAGGGTGTGTTCCAACTATAGGGAGATCACACTCCTCAGCCTCCCTGGTAAGGTCGATTCGGGGGTTCTGGAGAGGAGGGTCTGTCAGATTGTCAAACTTCAGGAAGAGCAGTGTGGTTTTCACCCTGGCCGTGGAACAGTGGACCAGCTCTACACTCTCAGCAGGTTCTTAGAGGGTTCAAGGGAGTTTGCTCAACCAGTCTACATGTGTTTTGTGGACATGGAAAAGGCATTCGACCGTGTCTCTCGGGGAGTACTGTGGGGAGTGCTCTGGGAGTATGGGGTGCCAGGCTTCCTTATAAGGGTTGTCTGGTCCCTGTATGACCGGTGTCAGAGCTTGGTCCGCATGGAGGGTAGTAAGTGTGACTCGTTTCCAGTGAGGGTTGGATATCATTTATGGGTAGAAATTCTAGGCACAGCCAGGGCATTGAGGGTGTCCAGTTTGGTGACCTCAGGATTAGGGCTCGGCTTTTTGCAAAATGATGTGGCTCTGTTGGCTTCATTGGACCATGATCTTCGGATCTAACTGGAGCAGTTCGCAGTCGAGTGTGAAACGACATTGATGAGCACCTCCAAATCCGAGACCATGGTCCTCCGCCGGAAAAGAGTGGAGTGCTCTCTCCGGGTCGTGGAGGGGGTCCTTCCCCAAGTGGAGAAGTTTAAGTGTTTCGGGTCTTGTTCACAAGTGAGGGAAGGATGGAGCGGGAGATTGACAGGCAGATCGGTGCAGAGATGCAGGTGCTGCATCAGTCTGTCATGATGAAGAAAGAGCTGAGCCAAAAGGCAAACTCTCGATTTACCAGTCGTAAATCCCTCACCTATGGTCATGACCTATGGGTAATGACCGAAAGAACTAGATCGTGATCGTATAAGCGGACGAAATGAGTTTTCTCCGCAGGGTGGCTGGGTTCTCACTAAGCGATAGGGTGAGAATCTTGGTCATTCGGGAGGGACTCAGAGTACATGTACTCCTGGGAGGAGGCCCCCCGGGGAAGACACAGGATATACTGGGTCTTTGTCTCTCGGCTGTCCTGGGAACGCCTCGGGATTCCCCCGGAGGAGCTGGATGAAGTGGCCGGGGAGAGGGAAATCTGGGTTTCCCTGCTGAGACTGCTGCCCCCGTGACCCAACCTTGGATAAGCAGAAGATAATGAAAAAAATCTTTTTTATATCGCAGACTATCACAATGTCAATGCATGTGTGCCCATTGTGATATCGCAATATACATTAACCCCTGCCACAAATTCTGTCCCCCCTGAATTTCAGACTCCATCTGACGCAGACTTACCCACTGAACGTCAAGCGTTCGAACGTACCTGAAGAATATTGGTAAGAGCTGTAATTCAAGAGCTGTAATTTCTTGGAGAAAAGTGCCTAAGTATCAATTCTGACCAAGGTGGAGTTTATGACACACATCATGCCTGCTAACATGGGCTAATCCCCAAAAAGCCCCTAGAAGGATGCAGTGTGTACTTGAACCCATGACCAGCGTCAAACATACGATTTGATCAAGCTAATATTGTTTACAGAAGTTCTGACTTTGCATGTAGTAGCCTATATGGTAAATTGTCAACAATAAACAGATCTGGAAGAATTGCAAACTTTTTTTTAATAACCTAAAAAGGTGCGGGGGTGAATGTCCTACAATTGCAAAAACGTCAATTACTTTTGAATCTTGTGATGAATCATAAAGTAAGTGGCATAACCAGAATATATAGGCCTACTCAGAGAGGGTAGGTTATAGAAGTCGATAGTGTCATGCACGCCGACCGTGGAAGCAGGAGCAGGGAGGTGAGGAAGCGGGGAAATGAGGGATGTATTACAGGAACACGCAAGGCAAAGCACAAGACTGACGTAAGACTTCAGTGACCGGATTGGGGAAACTAACGTAGACTTAAATACATGGGACTAATGACAATCAGACAACAGCTGGTAAACATGGGGAATCCACACGGGGTTAACAAGGGCGCGTGGCACACGGAAGAAGCGCACAATCGGAGCAGGATAGATAGTTTAAATACCATGTTTTGTGCAGGGTCATTCATCTCGTCTGCGTTTCTTTTATTAAGGGGATGACTTCGGGACGTTGGCGTCAGTGAGTGAGTGCGCGTTGTTTGCTATCTTGCTCAGTTCAGTTCCTGGAGTGCATCTTAAGATCTCCCTCTGTGTCTATAGGCTGATCAAACAAAGCCAGTGTACATGAGACAAAACTGTATCCAGTAAACTGCCAAGATCTCCTCAATTGTCAACATAAAATACAGCTATGAAAATGGCAGCAAGGAATATATAAATATTCACGTCCCCCAGTATTAGCAGATCAGCTATTCTTCCTGAGAAAATAAAATGGGCTGAATGATATTGGTAAAAATCTAATTGATATATATTCATATGCCTGCTAGCAAGGGTCAGTCCGCAAAAAGCCCCTAGAACAGGGGTCACCAACCTTTTTGAAACTGAGAGCTACTTCATGGGTACTGAGCCATACGACGGGCTACCAGTCTGATACACTCTTCTTAAATCATGTATAATAAACACGTTTTAAATGCTTTTTTTAGATTTTGTCATTTTCAAATGTATATAAATGCAAATGTGACTAAATAAGAACATCAACAGAATAAAGTAAAATTTTAGACGCTGCTCAATCGTGAGTTGTGCTATTTTTAGTACAGGTCCACGGGTGACTCATGTGGTCCTTGGGGGCATCCTGGTGCACGCAGGCACCATGTTGGTGACCCCTGCCCTAGAAGGATGTGGCACTGACTGGACACCATGAACAGTGAAGAACTTACGGGATTATTGTCACGCCCACAAGGGCGGGGCCGAGCACCAAGGACCAATAGTGTCTATAGCGCCGTTATTTAAATCGACTTCTAGAGGTCGATGCGAAGTATTGTTGCCATTTCCTAATGTGCCTTACTGAGTGATTTTGCTGTCTCCTGTCTCCCGGGTTTGTCTTACCTGCTGCCTCTGTCCTGCTCGTCCTCACTCGCTTCCCCCCATCGGATTCCCGTCTTGTCAGTCTTCGTAGAATTGGTTTCTCCGGTACTTGACCCATGTCTGTGACCCGACTTTGACTTTGGATTCCCCTTCTGGTTTTGGCTATTCCCGAGTGTTCTAATAAGCACACTTGCCTCCACATTCCGGGGTCTGCCTTCTTTTTTGCCACAGAGCATCACAATTATATCCATCCATCCATCCATCATCTTCCCCTTGTCCGGGGTTCAGGTCGCGGGGGTAGCAGCTTCAGGAGAGGTACCCAGACCTCCCTCTCCCCAACTAACTCTACCAGCTCCTCGAGGGGGACACAGAGGCGTTCCCAGGCCAACTGAGAGATATAATCCCTCCAGCGAGTCCTGGGTCTGCCCCGTGGCTGCCTCCCTTAGGACATGCACGGAAAACCTCTCCGGGTAGCTGCCCAGGAGGCATCCGCACCAGATGTCCAAACCACCTCAACTGGCTCCTTTCGACATGAAGGAGCAGCGGTTCTACTCTGAGGCCCTCCCGGATATCCAAACTTCTCACCCTATCCCTAAGGGAGAGCCCAGATACCCTGCGGAGAAACCTCATTTCGGCCGCCTGTATTCACGATCTCCTTCTTTCGGTCATTACCCATAGCTCATGACCATAGGTGAGGGTAGGGATGAAGATGAACCAATAGATCGAGAGCTTTGCTTTTCAGCTCAGTTCTTTCTTAGCCATGATGAACCGGTTAAGCGCCTGCAAAATTGAAGACGCCGCTCCGATTCGTCTATCCAGCTCCCGATCTCGCCTACCCTCACTCGTGAACAAGACCCTGAGATACTTAAACTCCTCCACTTGAGGCAGTACGTCTTCCCTGACCCGAAGAGGGCAATCCAACCGTTTCCATGGTCTCAGACTTGGAGGTGCTAATTCTCATCCCCGCCGCTTCGCACTCGGCTGCGAACCGCCCCAGAACACGCTGGTGATCCCCAGCAGATGAAGCCAACAGGACGACATCATCTGCGAAAAGCAGCGAGGCAATCCTGAGGCCACCAAACTGGATACCCTCGACACCCTGGCTGTGCCTAGAAATTCTGTCCATAAATATTATAAACAGGACCAATGACAAAGGGCAGCCCTGGCAGAGCCCAACCCGCACTGGGAACACGTCCGACTTATTACCAACAATGCAAGCTTCTGCTCCGTTCATACAGGGACCAAATCGCCTACAACAGTGGGCCCCGGAACCCATACTCCCTAAGCACCCCCTCTGAGCACCTCGGGGAACCCGGTCGTAAGCTTTTTCCAAATCCACAAAACACATGTAGACTGGATCGGCAAATTCCCAGGCCCCCTCCAGCACCCTCGCAAGAGTATAAAGCTGGTTCAGTGTTCCACGGCCAGGACGAAAACCGCATTGTTCCTCCTGAATCCGAGATTCGACTATCGATCTCACCCTCCTCTCCAGTACCCCGGAATAGACTTTCCCAGGTAGGCTGAGAAGTGTGATCTCCCTGTAGTTGGAACACACCCTCCGGTCCCCCTTTTTAAATAAGGGGACCACCACCCTGGTCTGCCAATCCAGTGGCACTGTCCCTGACCTCCATGCACTGTTGAGAAGGCATGTCAGCCACGACAGCCCCACAATATCCAGAGCCTTCAGGTACTCCGGGTGGATCTCGTCCACCCCCGGGGCCCGGCCACCGCGCAGCTCATGAACTACCCTGGCCACCTCAGCCCCAGTGATGGCCAAGCCAACCCCCCCCGTCATCCCGAGGCTCTGTGCCCTCAGATGTCTCAAAGGCAGTGTGCGTAGATGTATTTGAGGCAGGGTTGAGGAGGTCCTCAAAGTATTCCTTCCACCTCCGGGTGATGTTCCCAGGTGAGGTCAACAGCACCCCCTCCCCACTATAAACAGTACGAACTAGGAGCTGCTTCCCCCTCCCGATATTCTGGATGGTTTGCCAGAACCTTTTTGAGGCCGATTGAAAGTCACTTTCCATAGCCTCACCGGGGTAAGGCCCGGCCACCAGGCGCTCGCCAATGGGCCCCTCCCCCAGGCCTGGCTCCAGGGTGGGGCCCTGATGACCCTAGTCCGGGCGAGGGAAACGTGACTTTGCTGTTAATACTTGTCACAGGATTCATTTATATGACAACATGGTCTCCTTCCACACCAAGCCATTCGAAGCATTCAAACACAAACCCCCAACAAACAACATCAGTGAGACAATAAACAAAATGGTCAAATCACAAAATTTGTGGAGAGAACTTCCCAATGATGCAATTGTTCTGTTTTTGTACTAGAAACAATCATATTTTCTTTTTGAATTTCAAAGACCTAGATGTGGGTTTGGCAATTACAGCATGAAGCAGGGGATACTGTTGCTCAGAGGGATATCAAGATGCCTTCATTTATTCCCTTAGAGAGCCCCCGAGTCAAGGGCCATGTCAATGAACCTTGTAGAGAGGACAGACCCACTGTGAATTGATTGATATCACCAACCGCAAAGACTGTGATTGTGATGGGCCTGGTGAGTCTGAATTCATCTTTGGGAATGTTTGTAGTTAAAGGTCCCTCAAATGAATCAGTCCACGTAGTGCAAAATACCTCCAGTGGCACAACATGCTCCTGTTCTAGCACAGGGAAGTATCTCCACATTCTGGCTGTGGAAATGGCTACTCAGCTACATTTCCCCAAAAAACAGATTTACAGCCTTTCATTAATGCTCCCAGAAGCCACTGTCTGGCTCCAAAGATCTGGCTCAACGGGGAAGCTATTGAGTGTCCATCACAGGCTACATAGGTCAAACTTAAATGTTGGACTCTGTTCTGTGCATGCCCAACTTTATTTATCAGATGGCAGCACTTTCAAGCTTTGGCCCAGTTTTACAGTTTTGTGCAGCTCAGATGGCTTTAAATTTTGATACTGTCCTGATGCTTTTAATAGTGGTGTGTGAGGTCCTGGTTCACACTGGCTTCTTGCTGCAGCAGATTTCACAGAATGGGACATTCGCATTTTCAACTCAATCCACAGTTCTGAAACAGCAAGAACCACAAGCTCAACTCTTCTGAAAGTTGTGATGTGCATTTACACAGCTGCTACAGAAAATTTTCAGGCACCTGACTGGACAGTTACGGATGTAATAAATGTCCCACAACAAGCAAATGGTTATGACACATGTTTCTGCCATTGTGTATGCCTACTCAGTCACCAATAGGGTCAGTTGACAGCCATAAAGCTAGCTTGTGGATTCACTCCCTAGTTGAAGACTGCAAGCCAGTGAAAACCAGACAATCAGGCTTCTCACAAAAGAAGCTTTTATGCCACAGGAGAAAGGTGCAGTCATATGCTGCAGAGATGAAGGCTGTATCTATAAGAGAAAGGGAGTACAACTCCACCTTGCAAAGGCGAAAGCTAAATCACACAAACACTAAGGTGATCCAGAGTACAGGGATGAGGACATTTTGTAGGTCATTCGTATAGGCGGTGGTTTCACCTTAAGTCCACAAAGTCAACTGATTGTTTAGTGGTTGCTTGTACCGACTACCACAAATATCTAATGCGTTCAAGCTGAATCTGTCATGACCTGCTTGTCTGATCCTCCTGTGTGCCACGCCCACCTCGTAACCTTGTGTTAATTACCTGTTAAGTTCAGCCAGTCCTATCTATTTAGTCCGCGTCTGAGTCAGTATTCCCCAGATCCATCATTGTGAGTTAGTGATGTTCATCTCTATCGACCCTGTTCTCGTCAATAAAACCCCTATTCCAAACTTCTGGACTTCGCTGCCTTCCTGCCCGTCAGTCAGAATGACGGATCTCCACAGAAGACCTCCGCTGATGCTCCTAGGCCGCCGCCTCCTGCTCTGCCCGAGGCTACTGCTCCACCCCCTACAACGCACATACCTGTGACTCCTGCCCCAGTGCCAATGGCCCCAGTTCCTGTCCCCGAGGAGGTCCGGACGTCTCGGCCACCGCTCCTTTCCTCTTAGTGGAGAAGGAGATTGAGTGGGACCCCTCGGGGACCTCCTTAATGACTCCTTCGCCCCAGCGCGGTGGATCCTGGCCAGGTACCCACCTTTCGGTGTCCCAAAAGGGCAGGGGACACCTCCGCAGGGGTTGGGTCCCGCCTGCCCTGCCCCTTGGCTCGCCCGTGCATCCCTTGGCTGTGGCTCGGTGGCTGCCTGCGGGTTCTGCGGCTCTGGCTCAGCTGTCGCGTCCAGGTCCCCCTCCGGTGCCTAGTCGCCTGCCTGCGATCCCTCCAATGGCCCCTTGTCGGACGCCTTCGAGTCCCCCTGCTTTGGCTTGGCGTCGGACGGCGCCTTCCTCGGCTCCGGCTGCGCTGTCGCCTGCCGCAGCTTTCCCCTCCTGCTCCCTCCTCGTCTCCTTTGTTGGTCCCTCCGTCTGTCTCCTAGTCCTCTATGTGGTTCCCTTCGGCTCCGGCCCCCCATCCGCCTGTGGCCCCTGCAGCCGCCTTCCCTCGCCCGCCTGGGTTCCCTCGGGCTCCCCTTGTTCCTCCACCCTTTCCCTTCCTTTCTCCTGTTTTGTTCTCTCCTGGTCCCTTTGTCCCTCCTGTCTCTGCTCCTCCTGTCTCTGCCTCCTGTATTCACTCCTGGCCCTTTCGTTCCTTCCGTTGGTGTTCCCCATGTGTCTCCCTTCCTCATCTGCCTGTCTGCATTTCCCGTTCTTGTGGATCCCGCCCGTGCGTCCCCCGGCTGTGGCTCAGTGGCTGCCTGCGGGTCCTGCGGCTCCGGCTCGACTGTCGCCTCCAGGTCCCCCACCGATGCCTTGTCGCCCGCTTGCGGTCCTTCCGACGGCGCCTTATTGGACGCCTCCGGGTCGATTTCCCTGGCTCCCTTCCTCGTCTGCCTGTCTGCATTTCCCATTCTTTGTCGTTTGTTGTCTGAGTGGGTCTCCCTGTACCTGTTTTGCGTGTCTGTGCTGTTCCCTCCACGTTTCCCCTGCCATCTGCAAGTAGATCACCAGCTTCCTAACCGACAGGAAGCAGCATGCGAGGCTGGGGGACATGTCTTCTGGTACATGGACAGTCAGCACTGGTGCCCCCCCGCTGTTGTGTTCTCTCCCCACTGCTCTTCTCCCTCTACAATAATGACTGCCCCTCCAATGACCCAGTGGTCAAATTCCTGAAGTTTGCAGATGACACTACAGTCATCAGACTTATTCAGGATGGTGACAAATCTGCATATCAGCGGGAGGTTGACTGGCTGGTGTTCTGATGCAGTGGACTTCAGGAGGCACCGTCAGTCACTTCTTCCTCTCACCATATCCAACAGCCCTGTAGTAACAGTGGAGACCTTCAAGTTTCTGGGGACAACCAGTTGAGATGGGAGCCCAACATCAACTGCGTCCTGAAAAAGGATGCAAAAGATGTACTTCCTGCAGCAACTAAGGAGGTACGGTCTGCCACAGGAGCTGCTAAGCCAGTTCTACACTACTGTCCTTTGCTCATCAATCACAGTGTGGTTTGGAACAACCACTACACAGGACCAAGGGAGACTGCAGCGAACAGTGAGGGCAGCAGAAAAATCATCTGTGCCCCTCTGCCCTCCATCCAGGAATTGTACTACACAAGGACTAGGAAACGGGCAGATAAAATCATTGCAGATCCGTCACTCCCTGGACACAATGTTTTACAGCTCCTCCCCTCTGGCAGGCGCTACAGAACTCTGTTTACAAAAACCATGAGACATAGGAGCAGCTTCTTCCCTCAGGCCATCACCCTCATAAGCAGCTAAACTGTCTCACCTGCCTTCATGTAAATTTCCCCCCCTTCTGGTTGCACTCAACCTCGCACCTTATACGTGTACAGTGTTACCCATGTGCATGTGTATATTTCAAATTTTATAGTGTATAGCCTTGTATAGTATAATTTATTGTGTCTGTGTACTAGGGAGTCTCTAGCAGCAGGAAACAAATTCCGTGTGTGTCCCAGCCCACTTGACTAATAAAAGCTGATTCCGATTCCTTATAATGGGCGTCAATGAAGAAGAAAACGCTTAAGCTAGAACGTCCCGAAATAGACGATTCGATCAAGCTAATATTTTTTTACAGAAGTTCTGACTCCCCATGTAGTATATGTTAAATTGATAGCAATTAACAGGTCTGCAAGAAGAAACTTATTAATTTCGTTTTTATTACTTTTTTAATTACCTAAGAAGGTGAAGGGGTGAACGTCTTAAAATTGCGAAAACATCAATTACTGTTGAATCTTGTGATAAATCATAAAGTAAGCGGCTTAACCAGAATATATAGGCCTACTCAGAGAGGG
>JAABNX020000501.1:0-10805 GCA_015163995.2 Mormyrus lacerda | reverse complement strand
GGCGGGGGGGGGGGGGCGGGGGTTAATCTTGTTAGCGTAGTGTGACGGGCAGGATTAGGGCATTAGAGAGGCAGGCAGCCAGGGTGACGTGAAGGTGGGGTATGCCGGAAAAAAGAAAGAAAGAGAATACTGAGGCATTCTGAAGTGTCAAAGGGCCACCAAGGCACATGGCGATGACGCGGTAGTAAGGAGCGAATGATTTAGCTTGGTGTGATGAAGACCGGAGCAGCACGGGCCTCACACTGCATTGACTGGGCAGACAGAGAATAATGAAAGGGCCAGGAGGAGGGGCCCACTGCCGACTCACTAACTCAATTACAGCAGCGTCTGTATCCCGTCTCGGCTTTCTGCTGATCACAGCTGCATCCACAGGACTCCTACATGCGGCTGAAGCACACGCACACACGCAAGTGCACATATACAGGTATGCACGTACACACGCAAGTAGGTATGCAAGTACACACGCACATATGCACGTACACATGCACGTGCACACTCCCATTGTGGAAACCAACTTCCCACGTTAAAATAACAGGTTATTGTCATATTTGGTCCCCACAATGTAATGTATATCTGACCCACATATACATGGAGAACCCCCATTTCCCCATTTGCTCTCACAACAAACACCAAATATTTTATATGTCTGATGCCACAATAGTGAATTGGGGATGATTTATTCATAATCATATTGCAAAAACGTTTTTTCTTTTTGAAAAAACTGCACAGCACCTCTTATAGAAAGGTTGTTGCCAGTTTCAATTCTAAATGCTTTACACCCTGTGAGCAATTACTTACTCTGGAACATGCATTAAACCATAAGGACTGTCACTTGGAGGGCAGCCCAATTTCAGGGCTGTCACTGTTAAAGCCAGAGCTCTTCAAAATTAAAATAATTACTACTTAATGAATTAAGACAGTAAACAAACACCATTTGAAATAACTGTCAGCTGTTATATAAATATATTTCAAGGCATCATTAAGAAAACATTTAAGCATACAGTTTATATAGCACAAAACAACGTACTGTATAGCTGAAACCCTGAGAGACTGTATAAAGACCAGGCATTTATTAGAAAAATATTATGAGAGCTCATAATATTGTTAAAACAATAAAAGCGGAGGATCAACTCACACATACAGTAACAGACAATAAAACCATTTAAAAGATATTGGCTCAGTCAGAACCGTCACTTGCAATACGAAACCTAACTGGAGTTTGTTAGAAGAAATGGGCAGCTCTAAACGGATGCAGGTCTGCTAAAGAAGCAGAGATCCAACACGAACAAAGATGTAAAATGCCAAACACAAAGCACAGCGGGGTTGGGGAGGGGTGGACCCGGCGTGCCACACACAGGCGCCACCTCCCTCTGCACCCCTCCGGCTCTCTGCCCGCACACCCCTGCCGCTGGCTTAGGCGAGACCACAAATCATCCAGACCCAGCCTTGTGCTGACGCCGAGTCGCAGCCAACACAGAAACCCAATAATAACTTCAACAGGTGTGAAATGAGGACTGGCTGTAGCCGGGATCTCGAGGTGTTGCAGGTCTTACACCAGGAGTATCTGCATGTCAGCTTCCACTCACAGGTGTCACAAAATCCCATGAAGAGCGAGCACTAACGATAAGACATGGAGGCATCTGATTTATTGGTAACAGATCTGACGGAGATCCAAGAAAATAGCTGGTGTTCAGAGCAGCGTTTCCCAGCTGGCTCTGGTCAGCGGGTCTGAGCTGTAAAGAGCCAGCTGGACTGGAAGAGCGGACAAAGGAATGGAGGAGGGGGCAAGATTTTTAGCAGAAGCAAGATATTTCAAGAGATTTTTGTTTAAAATGCAGTTTCCCTGCAGTTCCTAAAGTATCACAGGAGCCCTTGACATGTCTTAGGGACATAATGGCAGAACATGCGACGCACAACAGTGAACTAAAGATCAAATCTGATGAAAATGAAAAGGGACCAAAACTGCTCAAACACACTGGCAACAGAACAGACTTAATTACTACATACTTTGATAGATTATTAGGCAGCTAAAGTGACAGTGGTTCTCACTGGAAAGTTACACTGGGCCAACACTGGAAATACACCACTTACTTGGATTTTACCCTGCCTCACCCGGAGAAGCAGCAGAATAAAAGCACAGGGATGTGGGTTGTATTTCAACATCACTACTTATGTTTGTAACTCAGCTTCCCGCTGATGGCAGATGACAGTGAGCGAGGGTGACCGACGTGGGTTGTACCTCCAGCCGTGCACGCGGAAGCCTGGGCACTGGTCACCACACCGGTTACAGGGCTGCCCCCAGTCTGGGTCCTCATCTCCTGCCTGCTGGAGTGACAGTGCAGAAGTCCATTAGTCAGTTTGCCAATGCTGGCGTTACCACGGCGGCAGCCAATTATAGGCTGGTCAGTGCTCCATTACAAACACAATGCAGTGAATCAACAATTCAGATGGAATTCTTTTTTCACAAACAGTATGAATCCAGCTTTTGGGGACAGCATCATAGTTGCTGATATACGTTGGACACAATCGACTGCACATATCATGACTATATTGTGCATTAAATTATTTTTTTATTTATTATGAATTATATTAATTACTTTTTATATTTTTTATTCCCAAAAAACACACTTTTTTGAGTATTTAAGGAGCCAGACCTTAAATACTTTGTACTTTCGCAAAACCATTAATCCAACACACCAAACAATTATTGCATCAGTTGCTTCAGCAGTTAGAGTAAGACAGACTTGCAACAGATTAATATACTTTTCCAAGTTTTTTTTTTTTTTAAAAAAGCGTAGTCTTTTAAATTTCGAATGTATGGTCGGGAGCTTTGAATATATGCATACTTAACTGTGTCATTCCGTATGTCTGACCTCGCATTACAAATAGCAGCAGGGCTCAACTCAACTCAAATGACATCAGGATGGCAAAGAACCAGGACTGCCAGCGTGCTCAGAAAAACAAAGTACCAAATATATCAAAGAGAAATCGTGAAAAAGTGTTTCTCCTCCTTATCACCACTGTGAAAAACCGGCAATGCTTATGCAGTGTTTCGTTGTTTTATTACAACCCTGCAGAAAGTTCAGCAGCTCACTGTACAGTCAAAGCCGAGCTTACTGCATACTGCGCTGTTTGTTTCAGCGCCTGTGTGGTGAGCGAGCTGGAAGAGCAGCCGGACCCATTCGCTTGCCAGCGGGTCAGCTTCTGAGCGCTACCGCCGTGAAAAGCATGACACTTAGTCCACAAAGCCTGCAATCACAATGACGGCTAGACTGTAAATCCCCGTTTAACATTTGTCAGGGCACTAAAATCGGTGCGACATGATCAGCCTTTCCCAGTCTCGTGGCAAAACCGTGATCCATCCATTCATATTCTGAAACTGCTTAATCCCAACTGGGGTCGCGGGGGGGGACCGGAGCCCATCCCGGGATCGATGGGAGGCGGGAGCGAAACCGTGGTGGTGTCCTATTCTAGCGGCGCTTCCTCTGTGCTTCGCCTGGGTTGTGTGGGAACCAACAGGGTCTCATGTCTAAACCTGGCGAGTTCGGATTCATGCGTGCCGGAGCCAGGCTCTGCGCGTGCTGCTGCAAACCTGCCTTTATGCACAGGCAGGAAAAAGAACCTCACCTAACAAGCAAAGGAGGCAGTAGCCAAATACCGTGACCAAATAATGGCATCAAAAGGA
This sequence comes from Mormyrus lacerda, assembly GCA_015163995.2. Classification (NCBI taxonomy): domain Eukaryota; kingdom Metazoa; phylum Chordata; class Actinopteri; order Osteoglossiformes; family Mormyridae; genus Mormyrus; species Mormyrus lacerda. The sequence continues at coordinate 7,120 of JAABNX020000501.1, read as the reverse complement.
GTACATGTTACTTACTCAGAGCTACACAATCTGTATTCTAGTCCTACCGTAAACATGTTAAATGGGGTGTTTGGCTTCAAGACAATGGTAGCGACTGAATGAATATCTGCTTAGCATACTGTCAGCATAAAGTACATGACTTCCCATTTCAACGATTCATTTATGGTGAGAAACAAGTGCTATCGGGTGTTTCCTAATTCTTTTGTTTTACAGGCAAATTTAAATTGCTATATATCATACCTGCTATGGAATGAAGGTACATTGCTTCTACCTGACTTTCAGGTTTTCAGGTTTAATTAGCCCCAAACATCGTTCACCTCCACAAAGTAAAGGTTACGCAAGAGACGAATCGGCACCGCAGGAGGTGAACAGCTGGACCGAATTAAAGTACCTCATTGTCTTCAGATGGATCCTTCAGGCTTTCCAGATGACCTTGCAGTTTTAATCACAGAGCCACAATGGAAGTTCTATCTCAAACCAGAGTCTCACCGAACAGTTCTGACATCCCAGACCTATCCCGCTTGCGACGAACAACAAGTCGGGTGCTGCAGGATTGTAAATCACTCAGAAGAGAGCCTGCTCATACAGGCAGACCCATGACGGCTCGGAGTCGCTCGGAGAAACAGATGGTTGCTACCCTTCCAAAAAGGTATAAATTTTGTGCGACCACATTGACTGTTCACATCAGGGAGAACTCAGACAGTAAAAGTGCACAAAGAAGGTTTCCAGAACCGGATAGGCCAGTTTAAAGTGTGAAAACACAGACTCCGGTACTCTGTAGAAGTGCTAATATCACCTGAGAAGGTTTAGAAAAACAGACACCGCTGCTGACTTTAAAGACACAACACGAGGAGGTAATTTTGTAAAGCAAACATTACACCCTTCTCTCTCCAGCTCACTCTGCAAACATTACACCCTTCTCTCTCCAACTCACTCTGCAAACATTACACCCTTCTCTCTCCAACTCACTCTGCATACCCCCCAGGTCTGCCCTCTCCTCCCCTCCCCTCCGAACAGCTCCTCTGAAGCTGGGTCTTGACCCTTTACTGAAGAGGACGGTCAATGACAATCTGTAAGCAGCCTGTCGGTGCTCCAGTTATCAAACACAAAGGACACTTTCTCAACACTGTACTGCACCACGTTACGAAAAAGCATCGCTTAAATGTGAGCCCAGCTTCTTAATTAGCCCACCTCATTATTCCAGACCTCCACTGCCCTCCAGAGTCAGACCTGATGACAAACTACTTCACACTCAAGGTTCAGATGACTGTAAGAGTCGGCATATTCTGTGCGACTGCCAATTAAGGTCCTGCAGGCTGCGATAATTCAGCTGCTGTTTCTGGCGGTTACTGAACAGCTCTGTAGCCATAAAACTCCCAAATGCTAAAAACTTAATTAGACGCGTTCTAACCAAGCAGAGGTTTCGCGCCGCCTCACCCACAAGGCAAATTATAAACGCAGCATGGGAAACTTTTTAAACTCTAAAATTACATTTAAAATTCAACAATTAAGCAAATTCTCAGAAAACATTTCTGATGATTTTCATTGAATGATCCGTGGTTCAAGACAAGGCTGCTACACGACAAGAAGAAAATCAGTGGTTTAGAAAACAGATGAGAACCGTTAACATTTATCCTTACACATTAAAAAGAGGAATGTATTTAAAGTGGTGGGGGAAGCAAGCTGAAATGGAACACTTAAAAATGCGTGAGGTCTTTTAAGGAAGGACAGTGAGTTCATGAGATTGTATATTTACCTCTCACAAAGTACTTTGATATTAATTGACAAATTAATTTTTAAGCATTCTCTTAATTATGAAACACCTCATTGCAAACAGAGAGTTAAATGAACAAAAACCACATCAAGGCATTCCATTAAAGATGCTACGTCCTTGTCTTGTAGTGCAGATGAAATCCACACACTGACAGCTGTGGCAAGAGGTCTGAAGATGGTACATTTTCAAAATTCCAGAATCATTGCTAGGAAGCCATATTGTATTTTCCAAAATGTTTTCAGCAAAGTGTCATTTTTTCCATGCTTAGGAAAAAAAACAATTTCCAAATCTTAATTTGTCTGATTACACTAATTAGCTAAACATTTTCTAAACGCTTTAAGAAGTTCCTTTAATTCTCCTGCAAATCACAGTCTGGGGATAATTAAACAGGCATTTGATCAGTGAACACACCTTCACAACACAGCCGCAAGTGACAGATGTCATTACTTCAATAATTTATACTGACTGAAGAAAGATCCACATCTGGAAACATGCAAAGCTTGAAGTCAATGAGATGCCAGATGTTGAAAAGAAATCAACAGCTAAAATATCACATCTCCTTTTAGTTAACCCTATAACACATAACCAGGAAATTCAACAATATTTTTATTTATTATTACTGGGGGGTCGAGAAGGGGGTCCACTACCATGTTCCGCGAGCTCTGCCGACACCCTGCAAGAACTTTTTATTGGGCAAGTGATTTGTTAACGGCAGTAACTCAACATGACGATATTTCCAGCAGGTCGGTTCCTTACAGACAAGAACATGCAAGGTGCACCTGGTGCTGCTGATGACTGCTTTCCACCACCGAACCTGACAAACTGGCAGCTGAACGGGTCACGCATTGCACTGCTCCCTTGTAGGAGACATCCATGGATCAAGCTGAGCCATCATCCCTCGTAAGACGTTTGGCTTAAATAGTGCTACAGGGTGTATCTGGAACCTGGAAAAGGGTCACACTAGTACAAAGCAGCCTGTGAGAAAGGCTCTGGTACAGAGACAGTGAAAACGAGCCCAACTTGCTATCATATCACTATTTCTGTCCCGTTTAATAATACACAAGTCAAAAGCTTAAGGCCTTAATTAGACTTGATTTTTCGGGTGATTGAAAAACCTGTCCGTCCATCCATGCATACAATTTCTATGGCCACTTTTCCTATGCAGGGTCATGGGGGCCCAGAGCCTATCCCGGAATCTACCAGCACAAAGCAGGAAATGGCCTGGAATTTGTAGTCAATTTTCTTTGTTTTCAACTATTTTAATAATACCGGATTTATTCATAGTTACAACCTCCATCTAACTTTTGATTCCTAAAAGTCTTTAAAAATAAAATAGCATTTATTAGTTCGAATTAACATGCTGTTGTTAATAAAGTCTGATAATACAGCGCACAATTCCAAAACTCCATAATTTTATCGGATGCAAAACAATAGAGCTGCCCCGGAAGATTGGAAGACTCGGGGGCGGGACGGGGCAGCGGAAGGCCGCCCGCCGCGCAGGTGACCGCTTAGGGGAGGGAGAGACGCACCTCCCTTATCTACACGGTCACATTAGCAGGGCAGCTAAACATGATCCAAATGTATACAGGAGAAAAGGGGAAAATACAGGTTAGGCTTCGGAAAACTGTTACTGCGGCTACCGATGGAAGCAACATATATATGAAAATCGTATACACGAGCTCCAAACGACCACTCTTCGGACATAATAATAATAATAATAATAATATGAAGAAGAATCGCATATTCCATAAAGTGATATGAAGTTCGGCTCTTAGAGAGACCTAAAATTCAACAGCAAGTTAGTTTTTTAAGTAACATGATTTTCCCCTATTGACATATTGATACGGGTCTACAAATAAAGCGAATTTTAAAACCAACCATTATGCAGCTTCCCAAATAATAAAAGTTCAGTGTTCAGTCGTGGTAAGTTAGTGTCTGAAGAATTTACATAAATCCTAAAAGTTAATACTAAGACTTATCATACACAATATAAATGTATATTAAAACCAGCATCATTAAAGTGTATAAAAATGTAAATAAATACTTACAGAACGATTGGAGCGTCTCTTTTTGGATCCACGCGTGAACATGACAGGGGGGGGGGCTTCTGAGGACGAGGCGCTTAGCTCGGCAGCTAGCTATCCGGCTAAGTGCTGCACGCTTACCGTCAAAAGTCACACTGCGCCGGCATTAAAGGTGAGAACCACGCTGAGGAATCGGTCTAATAAAGGGAAAACTACCTAAGATCCAACTGACATTCTGTAAGTAAAATAAGGTATGAAATGTAACAATGTCCCGGGGACAATGGGGGAAAAAGAATCGCCTGGGACTCGCGTATCACCAAGTTGTTTCGGAGTGACTCACAGGCACGAAAGTTACACCTATTGTCCGGAGCGGCGTACTTTTACAGTGGCGTACATGACGCTCAGACCGTGCCCCCGCCCCCCGGCGCCCCGCGCAGAGCGCTCGCTCCCGGCCGGCGTTGGGTTACCGAGCGCCGCCGACTCGGGCGGGCGGAGCTCTTATTTTAAAGGCACAAAAACCCGACTGCTGCGGGGATGGTGGTGTCACCTGGCATCCCGGAGCGGCCGCGCACCGACGGGCACGGGTCACGGTTCAGTGAATATGTAAGCATTAACTAATGAGTTAATAAAGCACTAAAATAAAGGTGGAGCAGCATGATGACATGTTAAATTGAGAAGTTACTAAAGCATCGGTGTAACTAAATAGTCCCCTACTTTAGAGTTCAGTATAAAGCATTAAAAGTACAACCATACAAAAATGCAGTGAAATGTGAATTTGTATAGGGAAACATAGCTTAATTAGGAAGGGCGCGTATACGTCCTATATAATCTTTATATTCTCTTTAATTTCATTCACCGTTTTCAGAAAGACGTTGGAGTAATGGATCATGCAAAGTTCTAATATTTTTGAGCAGATATCCCAAAATACCGTTCTTTGAAAAGCATTAGTTATTTACCAAAGCAACAGCATAAAACCAAAACTTCTCAACTTACTGCAGAATTAAATGCGTACTTTGACCCTCCTGTTTCCAACAAAGATGTTCATCAGAGACTCCAAAGGGTCAATATTCATGGTCGGACTACTATAGCCAAACCTTTGTCACTCATGCCAATGCAAAACGTTGGTTTCAGTGGTAACAGTAGTGCAAATCTTGGGCTGTGTACGATATGAAACATATATTGTTCTCTGATGAGTCCACCTTCACTGTTTTTCCCACATCCGGGAAAGTTATGGAGAGGAGAAGCCCCAAAGAGGCTTACCACCTGGATTGTTACATACCCAGAGTGCAGCATGATAGTGGATCACTGATGGTTTGGGCTGCAATATTATGGCATTCCCTAAGCCCACTACTTGTTCTAGATGGGCATATCACCACCAAGGAATACCAAACCTTTCTGGAGCACCATGTTCACCCAGTGGTTCAAACATCGTACCCTGACGGTGGTGCCGTGTATCAGGATGCTAATGCACCACTACATACAGCAAGACCGGTGACAGAGTGGTTTGATGAATGTGAAAGTGAAGCTGAACATCTCCCATGACCTGCACAGTCACCAGATCTGAATATTATTGAGCCACTTTGGGGTGTTTTGGAGGAATGAGTCAGGAAACATTTTCCTCCACCAGTATCACATAGTGACCTGGCCACTGTTCTACAAGAGAAATGACTCAAATCCCTCTGGCCACTGTGCAGGACTTGTATCTGTCATTCCCAAGACAATTTGATGCTGTATTGGCTGCAAAAGAAGGCCATATAGCATATTAATACAATATTGTGCTTTATTAAACAATATTTGTTATTATTAGGTGCTGTCAAGTTAATGATGTTGACTCTTGGAGACCACATAGATGGTTTTTCTCCAGAATGTCCTATCTTCTGTTGTGGTCTTCAGGTTTCCCAGTGTCTTGCTCACTGTGGTGATACCTGAGTGCAACCACCTTGTTGCTGGTTGGTCTCTTCATTTTTTTTCTTTGGATTTTCAAGGCGCCGGCCTTCTCCAGTGAACTGGGTCTTCTTACAATACATCAAAAATTAGATGCACACCAAATCCTATTGTACAGCATGTTGAGGCAATGGGTCCATTAGGGTTATTCTTGAGTTGCTGTATTTGCTGGTTCATCTCTCTGTATGTGTCTATATGTGTGCTCAACTTAAGGTACCCGTCTCTAACTGGCAGTTCAGCAGAGATCAGCAACCCCAGGCCTTGATTCTTTGTGCTCTGCTATTCATTGTGATCAGTGACTTAATTATTTAGGATCAGCCATTGAACTGACTGACACCTCATACAATATAAGGTGACTCCATGTGAGCTGTGGGCTAGTATGATAGCTAAGGAGGCAGCCAAAGCTGCATGCCAGTTTAAATATGGAACCTCCTCAAGTATTCCCTTTCACAGTAGCTTCCCCAAATACCTTTGTAAGAAGTACATCTGTATAAATGGTGCATTTATATCTTGCGTCTTTACCTAGCATTGAAGAGGGAGGCACTGGGCTCCCACACAAGCAGCCTCTGGTGCCACCTTGTGGATATCTGTGACTCATTCTTGGGATAACCTGGGAAAGCTTGAATGAACAGTGTAAATCGATTGTGTTCCTCTGCCTTGGTCGTTAGGTTTCCCAGTGCTGTTGTCATTGATGTGATGCTTGAGTCCATCCACCTTGAACACTGCAAACACTTATGAAATCATAATTTACTTTACATAGCTATGCATTAGCTGTGGTTGCACTGGCCTAATGTAACCTTCTTTAATAAGCAGATTACTGTTAAATTGAATACAATAAACCATCCTTCAACCCAGTTTTTCAGTCTGCTTTTTCTTTTGAATGCTGCAGTGGCAGCACATCTATGGCGTGAGACCAGACTTCAATCTCTCTAAGTTCAGTTACTTCAATTCATTGGGTACAGACATAATTCCTCCATCTTCTCTTGGACCTGCAATAAGGCCTCCACATGACATCTCCAATACACATCCCTGGCATTCTTCAGAGACTAAACCGATTAAACATTAAACCCATACATAATAAGGCAATATACGAGTCGTGTTTTCAGATTTTGGAAAATTGTCTAATACTGAAAAGCAAAACGAGAGCAGAATGGAGTCAAGTATCTCTTTTTTTTGTCGTTTGTTTGATTGTGGTTCCCTACTGGGCTTTGTTGGCATCAGTAGCTTTAATGTTGTTCTGATTATTCCAGTGATATTCCAGTGATCTCCCTGATCCCTACTGGGCTTTGTTGGCATCAGTAGCTTTAATGTTGTTCTGATTATTCCAGTGATATTCCAGTGATCTCCCTGATCCCTACTGGGCTTTGTTGGCACCAGT
>JAABNX020000500.1:0-10822 GCA_015163995.2 Mormyrus lacerda | reverse complement strand
AAGAAACTGGCAACCAATAGAGTGACAACCAATCATAGAGGACAGGCAACCAATCATAGAGGACAGGCAACCAATCACAGAGGACAGGCAACCGAACAAATTGGACAGGAGTTAGTGTGTAAATGAATGAACAGCAGAATTCTGAACATACTGTAATCTATTGATATATTTAGTAGGGAGGCTATAAAATAATGCATTACAATAGTCCAGACGGATAATGATGAGAGCATTAATTAGTGTCTCAGTATCTTTCACACAGAGTAAAGAGTGCAGACGAGCAGTGTTACGGAGGTGAAAAAATACTGTGTGTACCAGTGAGCTGATGTGTGGCTGGAAGGTAAGAAGCTGATCGAAGATGACGCCCAAATTACGGCATGATGCTGTTGGGTTTCACCAGCTGATGGGTTCCACCTAAAACATCAAATTTTAACCCACGAAGGATAGAGAGGATAGATTCAGTACCAAACAAGAGGATATCTGTTTTATCAGGGTTAAGTTGTGAAAAATTAGCTGGTATCGAATGTTTGATTTCATGAATGCAATCAGTCAATGAGGCTGGTGACGATGATGCAGTTGAATCGACACATATGCAGTTATGTGTCTTCAGCATAGCAGTGGAAACTGAGACCATACCGATGGATAATTTCACCTAATTGGAGCATGATGTTGGAGAGAATTGGACCTAGAACCCACCCTTAAGGGACACCTTGTATTAGTAAAGCAGTGGCAGTTTTATGTTCCCTAATGAAGACATAACACTGACGATCACTGAGGTATGATATGAACCAAGTAGGAGCAGCACCAGGGATACCAGTACCTGAAAGTTGAGACAGTAAGATATTATGGTTAACTATATCAAATGCTGTGCTTAGGTCAAGGGGAACTAGACTAGTGGCCATCCCAGAGTGTGCGGTTATAAGTAAGTCATTGGGTACCTCATGTAAAGCCGTTTCAGTGCTATGTAGGGTTCTGAATTCAGACTTGTTCAATTTTGTTACTGAAAGAAGAATCACCTCCTGTCAGTACTTCAGAAGTAATTCTCTTAGTCAGTACGTTGGTCTAGAGGGCAGACAAGTTTAAGCCTGCCATGTTGGTGCACGGCAGTGTCATAGCTTGTGGAAGGGATACTATTAGTTCCGTTCTTTTTGTCATTAGCACACAGTTTGACTTCCGTCGACATCCAGACATAACCTACACTAATCGAGTGAAATATAGCAGTAAGGTTGAAACTTTCAAGTATGTTGCTGCCCTGGAGGACTGAGTTCCTATCATTCTTGCCTCCACTGCCTGGCCAGTTACAATGCATTGTTTTCCTGACTTCACCTGGACTCATTGTCTGCTTTGTATCTGGTTTTAGTCACTGTGACGTCACTGATTGGATGTTTCATTCGAAAGCAACACAGCTTTCTACTCTTTACAATAGACTATGTGTTATGCAATGGGTATGGGTATGTTGATCGGTGACTCTAAATACATCCCTGTAGTTGTGTGAGTGTGTGTGAGTGTGTGCACCCTGCTGTGGGTTGTCAGCTGTCCAGGGTTGGTTTCTGCCTGTGCCCATTGTTCCCACAATAGTCACCAGTGTCCCCAGTTGGACTTAAGCAGTTTCAGCGGATGGTTGGATTTAGAGTGAACTAGCTATGAAAGTGTTTGCAATAGCAAGGCTTCAAGAGCAGAGAATAACAAATGACAGTGAAGAAACAAACACCCTCTACTGAAACCTTGGCAGAAAAATAAACCTTCTTATAAAATTTATACAATTATTAAAATAACCTGGAGAGCATCAAGGAGCATCAACAGCTCTCACGGCAAAGTCCATAACATCCATGCTTCCATATTGTGTCATACGGGGGCTGGGGGAGTTCAGGGAGACCCTCTTTTCAAAAATATTTCGAAAATCAGATACCTGTATGGAAAGAGAAGAAACAATTGTGAGTTTGATCACACCACAATTTAAAATAGTTGCTTGTTTCCTTACACAAATTGTTTTTTATGTCAAAGTATTTTTCACAAGTAAAAGCTCTGCAGACACACTGTGCACAAACTCACAAAGAGCCTCAAGTTAAGGTTGCATGTGTGAGATATGAAATAGCAAAGGCTGTGGCCAGTCAATCCTCTTGGTCGTCAGAGGCAAGACATCTTCTGAAGAGTAGCCTGTTAATACCCAAAGGAAACCCACGTGAAAAAGAGACATCCTGAAACTGAAACCTCCATATCATTAGGCAGTAGTGCTACTCATGTGCACCACTATACTGCCCCCCCATTGCATGTATGTCAAGCTTAAACATAAAGAGTGTCATAAAATGGAGTTTGCTACATGGGGACACTGCAGTAAGAAGTTTCCACAGGGTTTGGAGGACTGCAGTTTTTGGGAATTTTTAAAAATCCAAAATTGTGGGAAAAATGGCACATTCCATGTCAGTAAAAATAATAACATATAACCGATTAGAATTTTTAAAGATGAAATCTTTTACTAAATAATTTCATTTGAATAAGAATTTAATAAAACACATTAAATAAAACAAGGTATACTAATATGTTTTCTACATATTTTATGTGCTACAAACTGATTGTATCTTTGCAGCCATTTGGACAATGACCTATGTGTTCATTTCCCAGTCAGGACCTTAGATGTAATGATGTAATGATCTGCAAAAATTGGTTTCAATACCTGCTTTTCTTTGCATTGGCTGTGCCTTGTAATCTCCTTTGGAAGAAAATGTCATTAAAATCTAAGGACATGGATACGTTGGTGATTAAAAAATGATAATACCAAGATTACCAACAATACAGCCGACACAGAGAGTTCATAATTCCCCAGCTTGGGTCCTTTACTGTGAAGATGCAGAAGATATTTGGTTGAAACATCTGCCTTGGTTCCAAAGTGACTGGATTTTTTTAAAATTTTTGTGATATTTTGCATCTGATGGAGACATTTCAGGAAATGAGAAGGTTACCCAATGTCTCTGATGCAATCAAGTAATCCAAATTCTTTGTCACTACAACCAAGCGTTGCAAAATTCTTTGAATAACTTTTAGTCAGAATCACCTGTAGACGATACGTACATATCAAATCTGGTCATGATAGGATCGACGGATCAACAATCTAGGACTAGTCCACCAAAGATAGAGAACCCAAAACTTCAAAATGATGGAAAATATAATATGACAGACTTTAGTGGCAAGGGGAGGGCATGTAAATTGAGATGATCAACGGTTTCAGGGAGCAAAAAGATCAAATCACAAAGGAAATGGTTCCAAGGTTATAAACAAAAAGTTTGACAGCTGGGTGGAGCTACTGTACTTTAAAGCACAGACATTCATTCATTTTCCAACTCGCTTTATCCTATTGGGTCGCGGGGGGTCCGGAGCCTATCCTGGAAGCAATGGGCACGAGGCAGGGAACAGCCCTGGACAGGGGGCCAGCCCATCGCCGGGCACACTCCCACACTGTTACCATTCACTCACACCTACGGGTAATTTATTAACTCCAATTAGCCTCAGCATGTTTTTGGACTGTGGGGGGAAACCAGAGTACCCAGAGGAAACCCCACGACGACACAGGGAGAACATGCAAACTCCACACACGTGTAACCCAGGCGGAGACTCGAACCCGGTCCCAGAGGTGAGAGTGTAGGGGCTGTCATACAGAAAGCCCCACCACCCACAGAGGATAATCTGAATTTAGCTACAGTAAGTAAGTTGGAGCCCGATGACGTTAGTTATTGACTCCGCTAAGATCACCACATCATCGGCAAAGTGAAGATCAGTAAATCTTTCTTCACCAACGGATGCCCCACACCAGTGTACAGGCCGGCCATGATGTTCAGCAACTTTGGGGGGATCTGGCAAAGTCTCTGGATGTCCCACAGGGCAACTCGATCAACTGAGTCCAACGCTTTACGAAAATTGAGAAAGGCTACAAAGATCCTCCGCCGATATTCGCTCTTGCGCTCGATGAGAAGCCTCAGTGGAACGATACGGTCAAGGATTTAATACCAGCCAGAAGAATTTCAGTTTTATCAGAGTTAAGTCATAAAAGTTCTAAGTCATTCAGTGTTTGATTTCACAGATGCAGTCAGCTGGTAAAGACTGTAGAATGGATGTAGGGTATTATTAAAATGGAACACTTTCTGAAAAATTGGATTCTGGAAAAATCATCTCAACGTCTTAAATTCCAACTTGATAGCATTTTTCATAGAAGATAAAATAAAGTATTAGCCTGCTAAACACTTATATTAACTTCAAAGTTCAACTGTCCTGTTTTGCCAGGCGTCCCATTTTCACAATACTCACCCTGCTTGTATCAGCACTTAGACAGTATGACTATGTGTCATCAGCATAGGAATGGAAACTGAGAGCATTAGATACTAAGTCAAAATTAAGACATGTCATAATTATATTGTGTTGTAATTCTGCAATCTAATCATAATTGTAAGATAGTATACTATGTCATAATTTTGAGATATTTAAAAAAAAATGCAAATGATCAGATTTAAAACGTGCCATCATTACAGATTTCCTGTGGCCAACATGGATGAAATAATAGAGAGATAATTCCATTGTGGTTTTACAAGCATATTCTAGCGTGGTTTGAAATATCACACAACATAAGAAAAAGCCTTAGAACTTTGGAAAACAAACGCAGAAGGAATCATCTCTGGAGGAGAACAAATAAAACAGATGAAGCAAATGCTGCTGCATTTATCCAGCATCAGTTTCGAACATCAGGCCAACAACATGGTGACAGGTTGATGCAGCAGAAATGCTGGATGTCAGGAATGATTTAGAGACTCTCTGTCTGATCTTGTGTTTGCTGGAGGAAGAAGATGCAGTCCTGTGGGCTATGAACCACCTCAGAAGACGTGTATATAACAGTCACGGGCCAAATAATGTCTGGCACATTGATGGGTATGATAAGTTAAAGCCGCATGGGATATGCATCAATGGATGCATAGATGGCTTTTGACCGGGTAGGGAAACAATTTATTTGCCCTTAAAATCGAGACAACAAAATTCAAGTCTTGATCCGTGGGTGTGGTGGTGGCACGGGCAGGGGTCAGGCGATTGGCATCGGTGATCAGAGGCTTGGCAGGACTTGGAGTTGGTAGACAGGTAGGAGGTTGGTTGATTGGCAAACAGAGAGGACATCCATCCATTATCTACAGCTTATCTGAGGTCGGGTCGTGGGGGCAGCAGTCTCAGCAGGGAAACCCAGACTTCCCTCTCCCTGGCCGCTTTGTCCAGCTCCTCCGGGGGAACCATACTTCCTCCAGCGTGTCCTGGGTCTTCCCTGGGGCCTCCTCCCAGTGGGACATGCCCGGAACACCTCACCAGGGAGGCGTCCAGGAGGCATCTTAATCAGATGCCTGAGCCACCTCATCTAACTCCTCTCAATGTGGAGGAGCAGCGGCTCTATTGAGTCTCTCCCGAATGACCGAGCTCCTCACCCTATCTCTAAGGGAGAGCCCAGCCACCCTGCAGAGGAAACTCATTTCGGCCACTTGCACTCACGATCTCGTTCTTTTAGTCACTACCCACAGCTTGTGACCATAGGTGAGGGTAGAAATGTAGACCGACTGGTAAATGGAGACCTTTGCCTTTTGCCTCAGCTCTTTAAGATTTTTTAACATCTTATTTTAAGATGTTGTGAGGGGGATATAGGGCTCTCGATGGAACAAACCGGCACGCTTAGGTTCGCTTCTAAAAACGATTTATTACAAGTAATACAAAATAACCATGCATTAAAATCAATACCAAGACATTGGATCAAAGGCAATGCGAAATAATCCTGTATCACAAGTGATATCCAATAATTGTGGTTTTATATATATATATCATTAGCAAGAATAAAACTGAAAATACAGGAGAATATATATACATATATAAAAGGGTGACAATGAAACATGCATAAATAGAAAGTGCAAATGGATAGTACAGTTATTGTGATAATTGATTGAATCGACACATTGACACTGCAAAGCTCTTCACACTCGGATGTGCCATCATCACCGACCCTCACTCTTAGACTGGGGAGCCCGTTTCAGTCCTGGCAGGGGACCAACACGTAAGTCCTGATAAAGTGCCGGGCGATGTGTGCTCTATCCCATGGCTGAACTCCAACCAGTACTGAGATCTCCCCCTTCCTTTATACTAAATTTTGGTTGACTGGACAGGTGAAGTTGTCCTGCTGACAGATCTTAGTGCTGTTTTTCCATCTAAGCTTGTTGGTAGAGATCTCCCCCTTCTTTTATATTAAATTTTGGGTATTACAATTTTGTCCGAGCAATGTCACCTGCAGTTTCAATTGGAAAGTTTCTATAATCAATGTATCCCCTCCTCCTAAGGATGGGGGTAAGTGTTCTACACACACTGACTAACTAGATGCAGTCCCCAAAAATAATTAGATGAGTATCCTTGAGCAATGCTTTCCCTTCCCATGAAGATAAGGCAGATGTCAGACACTGACCAATGGTGTACAGAACATATTGAGCAACACCTTTCCCTGTCTTCGGCAAGCCTCTCCAGAACCCAGGGAAACGTCCCTGAGTAGGGTAAGCATCCCAGAACGAGGATTCTTTCACTTAAGATAAGGATACTCTGAAATCAGTCATTTGTGGAAAGCAAGTAATATAAGTGATCAGAGAGGAAAAAAAACATGCTTTTGCAGTCTAACCTTAATACAATAATATTATAGGTGAATCACGGACGACGTATCTGAATCTCAGGATGATCAGTCCACACATGATCAAAATCAAACAATACTTCAATCACCTCATATGTATGACAGTAACAGGACAAACAATACTTCAATCACCTCATATGTATGACAGTAACAGGACGATGATTAATTCTAGGTAACATAGTCATCCAGAAATTCATCCTAAAACATCTTTCTTCACCATGACAGACCGATGCAGCGCCTGTATCACTGCTGACGCCACACCAATCCGCCTGTCGATCTCCCGCTCCATCCTTCCCTCACTCGTGAACAAGACCCCGAGATACTGTTTCAGAAAGGACAGAAACTGGATTTATAACACAGGCGGTCAGGAAGAGGCACTTAGGAGCAAACACTCAAACTCTCAGCCAGCTAAGATCTGGCAAGTCTGCCAGACGTGCATCTGTAGGGAAGGCAGTAAGGGCATTTAAAAACAACTGGGAGAGGGTGTGTCCAACCGGTTCTGCCAGTAAACAGAATCAGGCATGGAAGAGACCTCCCTGTTGGCTGGGGCGTGGTGTAGTGACGGGAAACTAAGTGTGACATCATCAGTGTTTCCCAGGACCACATGACAGACAGGAGTTAGATTTTGGTGTCCTGCTACACTCTGCTGCACTGCAGACTGACCTCAGTGGTGGTGCAGGTCCATTTAAGAAAAAACAAAAATAGACAAAATATGAGGCAGAAATATGCAATATCGGCATTTTATGAGAAATTTAGCCTCATACAACTAAATAAAATAATCCTGGATTAGGAAATAATGTTTATAAAGTACATTTGTTAAACCCTATATTTTAACAATTTAAGACATTTGTTTACACTCCAGGACAAAACTTAAAAAGCCGTGAAACAACCTATAAATGACTCTCTTAAGACATCAAAAACTACATTAAATCCCAGAAGTTAAGCACAAGTCCTAAAGGCTCTGAAGCGGGAAAACCCCGGCAAGGCAGCAGGACCCAGTGGTGAAGGCCTGTGCTGAAGAACTGGCAGGTGTGTATACAGACATCTTTAACCTGTCTCTCACACAAGCAGTTGTGTTACAAATTTTCAAGTCCCTAATCATTACACCAGTCCCTAAGAAACCAGACACATCCACCCTGGAGATCGATCTTTAGACCAGTGGTTCTCACACCAGTTTGCTATGAAGTGCCTGGGGAAATTGGAACTTACACATATTAACTCCCAGATCCCAGACACTGCTGACACCTTACAGTTTGCCTGCAGCCCTCAGGGATCAGTATATGATGTGGTGGCCATGACTCTGCACTATACAGTTAAACACCTCAACTGCAGCAGAATATAAGCAAGGATGCTCTTCCTAGACTACAGTCCGGCCTTCATACTTCTGACCAGGAAGCTGACAGATCTTGTGTTTCCTATCTCCATCTATAACTGGACCGTAGTTTTTCTCACTGACAGACCACAGGTGGTATGGATGGGAGGCAGGGTCTCAATCAGTGCTGGAACACCACATGGTTGGTGCCTCAGCCCTAAACTCCACACCCTGTACACTCAGGACTGTGTCTCCACCCAGGACAACACAGATGGTGCAACTATCCTGGGGCTCATCAGGGAGGGGATGAGTCAGGTTACAGGGAGCTGGTTAAGAACATCCTTGCCTATGGTGAAGAAAATGACCTTATCCTCAACATAGATAAGACCAAGGAATTAATTATGGACTTCAGGAGGAAACACTAACTGAGGTGGAGAGGGCGACAGTTACAAGTTTCTGGGTCTTCATGTGACATAAAACCTGAGCTGGACCAAAATCACTGCCGCTGTAGGATTGTTCCATGTCAAATCATCACACTTTCGCACCTCAGTCACGGATTTTAACGAAACTTGCCATGTTGATTTGGTCACATGAGTAACTCATGAAACTGAAATTGGGTATGTCTTGGATCAAGATGATGTCATTATCCCAGTGATGCTGCATGGGTAAATGTGGGGCTCCCCCTATTCAGTGACTGAGCTCTGTATGTTACAGAGGAGCACCAGCGGGGGCCTGGAGCCGTGTAGGGTGGGACCTTCCCCTGCTCCTCTGACCCCTTATCAGTCAGCAGTCTGACCAAAGCTGTGTCTCAGTACTTCAGCTCTGCTCTGTTTCACCACAGTTCACCTCCTAACTTACAATGATATGAAAATTAAAACAGGAGAGGTGCTAAGAATGACTTTTTAGAATTTTAAAGTTATTGATGTTAATGAACATAATAAATCTAAATATTTATTAACATACTAAATAACATATATAATATACGACATGTGCAGAGCAGGTTTCATTTCTTGAACTCCAGGCTCTGATGATGGTCCTCGGGTCTGGAGCTCCTGCCTCAGGTGCTGTCAGGGTTCTGTGTCACTGCGATACTGGTCAGTTCCAGTCCCTCATCAGGATCATTCTTCTGGTTTTCTGTATTCCTATAGATGAAGAGGTTTTAATTAACACCCTCAACAAATAACTGATTAAATGTTAATGAATGAATTTAGTTCTAATAACTAAATTAACAATGTAGGAGCCATATGTAAGTTTATGAAATATTCTGCAGGATTGTGGTTGTGGTTTTTGATAACTATTTTTTGTTAACTATTAAAGGTGCCATAGAATGAAATTTTGACTCAGCAGAGCTGAATATGAAAAGTTTACTACATGGGAATTGCATACCTTGAATTAAAAACCCCGTATATGTAAAAGAAGGTGGTAAAACGGGCTGATTCAAAAATCCTAGACTGTTACATAACAGTCTTACTTGTACCCCCAAACTTAACATATACCACTCCATTTTCAAGCTCAATGGGAGACGTAGATTTCCCACAAGTGCACACGGTGAGAAAAAATATATACTGACAGCCATTGATATAAGGTCATGCAATGCTAGTAGGTAAGCTCCTCTTAGAAACTTACATAGTACTAACTGTTCAGCTGCATGATCCTAACTATGTAAGTTGTTAATGTTGTTAGCAACTATGCTCCTGGGAAACACCCCGGGTTAGTAGGGGTTTAGTAAAAAAATAAATATTAATAATAATGCAAAACTCAACACAGTTATAAGCTGCTCAGCTTGCTGTTTGACGTTCTTGATAAAACTAGGGCTGCAACAACTAATCGATTTAATTGATTAAAATCGATTATTAAAATAGTTGCCAACTAATTTAATAATGGATTAGTTGGGTCTACGCTATTATACAGTGGCTACCTCCTAATTTGGGAGCGGTAAACTAACCAAAGCCGCGGTGGCTTTGGCACCATTAAGCTGGATGCTGACCGCCATAAAAGAAAAGAGTGATGAGAACCAATGGCGTGCCTTGATTAGCTTACGTGATGAATTCTGGAAGAATTGGAAAAAAAAAAAAAGTTAAAAAAAAATGGCAGAGGCTGACACAGCAGAGTCTTGTTTTAATTCTGCCAGAATTTGACGATAATTTGATGAAATTAGGTCGGAGAAACACTGATGTATTATGTGACGTGGAGTTTTTAGATTATTTTATGCAATTATTCAGATTACTTAACGCAAATCCTTCATTCAGTGGTGTAGTGGAGGGTAAATGCACATAAACGCCATTTACGCACCTTTTAAATTTACAAAACAGCGTTTACTCACCTTTTTTGAGATCACTAATGTTAAGGATATAAATAGTTACCCACCGTTTTTACTGCTGTGCATATAGTTTACCCACCTTAAATTTCTTGTTACCACTAAAGTATGGCGTTTCACGAGAGTGCAAGCCGGCGCATTTTTAGAGTAAAATGTGGAAAAGGCTTTTTCTCCGCAATAAATGTTTACTTTGTCTGTAATAAAATGCAGACACACTCGCTTGCGTGCTCTCTCCTCCTGTCACATATGTGTATCAACATTAGACAATTATTTAATACTGTAATATTCTTAGTAGCAGCAGTGGTAGTCTGTGCTTTTACATTAAAAAGCTGGAGTACTGAATACATTATCTAAAGCACCATGCTGGTTGTACTTCATAAAACAAGATTTTGTGTATTTTATTACATTGATTCAGCTGCTACAAAATTGTGTTTTTTTATACTCTTAATGTAGCATACATTTGTTTTTTATGTGAGTTGCTGGAAACAACCTTTGTACAAAGACAGAC
>JAABNX020000498.1:0-10850 GCA_015163995.2 Mormyrus lacerda | reverse complement strand
AGGGTTGTTCCCTGCCTCGTGCCCGTTGCTTCTGGGATAGGCTCCGGACCCCCCGTGACCCAATAGGATTAAGCAGGTTGGAGAGTGGATGGATATATAATGAAATGATTTGGACAACAGGAAATGGACAGAAGGTGACTATTTGTTAGCTGTGGAAATAAACAGAACCCCCATATGCTGAAAATATTTCCAGAACTATATGAATGCATTTCAGTTCTCTATTGCTTTCAGTGTAAGAAGCCCACAATATTTAATCAAGACAGATGACATTTCAACACTGTGTTGCTCATGGTTTGCACCTTGTCCTTAGGAAGCTTCTGTTATCACCCATCATGATCACTGGACCCTTGTACTTTGACACAAAGGACATCCCAGCAGATGAAGACAGCCAACTACTGAACATCAAACCAATCACTCTCAAGGTATTGAACTGATGCACTTCCTTCTATGGAGTGACTATCCTAAACCTGCTTCATAGGTTATGAATTCCTTATATATCACATTGTTCATTTCCCATTGTAAGGGTGCTTGAGAAAAAGATGACATAGGAAGAAAGATCGTAATAAAGAGGAGGACAAAGATGAAGGAACGACCAGACCTGTCCAAAAGGTTCCAAGAAGCAAACAGCATCTAACACTAACTGACAGTGATTGGGCATCCTCAACATTAGAATCCAGTTATTTTGCTGGGAAGGTGGCCCTCTGTAGGCCAGAGGTGGAAATGAAAATAGCCCCAGAAAAGGTTAATACAGCACATAGTATTTTTACATTTCAGAATCCTTCTGAATGACTTTTGATTTCTCACATCTAGAAGTGTTGATCTTTTAATAATTTGGTTTTGTTTTATGGTAGTCATGTTATGTCAACTTTGACTTGGCAAACAAAAGGGGAATTTACAATTAATGTTATTTAGAGTTCTGAGACCTTGTTATGACTCCCTCACATCTCACGAGGTCACCGCCATCATTAATCCGTGATTTATGGGTGTGAAGAAAGGACAGGAATGGAGTGATGCATGGAAGAGACCTGATCTCTGAGGGATTCATTTGGCAAACAGATATTTTACTGTGACATGGTCCATTGCATATTATTATGTTTTATTTAAGCATGTTTAGAGTTACAGTAGCATCTTGGCTAACACTAGAGCCTCACAGCACCATGACTGGGGGTTCGATTCTACCCCCAGTTCCTTGTTTGTAGGATCTCTCTGGGTTCACCCAGAGGTTCCTATAGATTCTCTAGTTTCCTCCCTCAGCTAAAAACAGGTAAATTTCTATTTCTAAGTTACCCATAGTGCATTATCATGTGTCTGGCATATGATGGAAGGACATCTGATTCCGGGTGCATCCCTGCCTTATGGCCTGACCTTCTTGGGATAGGCTGAAGGCTCACTATGACCCTGTACTGCAGTGTTTCCCAATCTGGTCCTTGGGAACCCACGGTCGGTCCATGTTTTTGCTCCCCCCAAGCTCCCTGCCCAACGGTCCACATTTTTGCTCCCAGGGACCCGGGAGGGAGCAAAAACCTGGCCTGCCTGTGGGTTCTAGAGGACCAGATTGGGAAACACTGCTGTAATGTATAAGAGGAGGTTATGTAAGATGGATGGAAATTTGTGATTGCAAGTAACAGTATGAACAGTCTGGGAAAAGAACTGGGAAAAGACAAGTATTCTTGTAGAAACAACAGGAAATTACCCATTTCTCATTTCTTTTTCATCTGAATTTTTAAGAAATCCTTGAAAGAATGTTTATAAACATAGACCCATAATCCCTAGTGAGTGTGTTCCTACACTAAAACCATTGAAGAAGATGCCAAATCTTCACCATGGCCAGACGGAGCCGGAGAATGACTGGAGCACTGATGGGTTTTGGCTTCACTGACTCGGGCTGCCCGGTTTGTTTCCCCTCACTTCCAAATAAGTGTTACGAAGTCGAGCACCAGCACGTCTCGGCTTATTCCCAGCCCAGTGAAGCCCGCTGCCAATAGACACTTGGACAGCGTATCTATGCATCCTCTTTCTTAATCGTCCCACCACATTTCTCACATTTGCTTCTCTCTGAACACATGTGGTTAAACATGTCATCGCAAATGAAAAACACACGTTTCCGTTATCAAATCCATTATTTCGGGAGTGTGAAAATACGCATTTTCTCAGAACCTGTGTTACAATATATTCCTAAATCAATGGAATGATCCTTAGCACCCCAATAAGAAAGAATCCTTAGATGGCCCTCAGTGAATGGTTAAACATTTAGGATGGACTTCCATGGATTGTTGTCAAATACAATTAACAATGACGTTTCTTGACTAGCTACATAGCTAGCAAATGTTACTTTATTTGACACTGCATTATTCCCATGTTTAGACTTTCAACGTAACTCAACGGCTCGTTCCTGTCACTCTGAATGGGTGTCCATCAGGCAGCTGTTTGTGTGTTCAGTGTAAATTATCTGTGTATATTGACTTTTTAATGGCACCAGGAGCGAATGTATCATAGCCCTTGTAACTGTTCAAAACATCCACTACTTAAAAGATAAAGTCTGTAATTCAATCAATCATCACAACATGTGCCCTTATTAACTGCGTGCTGGAATTAAGACCTATCCCTTTCCTCATTTATTGCATGTATGCTAAGTTCTGTGGTTCTTTGCATGGATTGAAAATGTGAAATTTGCCTAAAGTCGTTTGTCAGTGTTAAAAGGTTACGGTAAGAGAATTTCCATAAAAGGCTGCAAATGACAAAGCATTGTAAGCAAAAGGAAAAACTTGCATTGTTCTGCAACATTTATGGATACTGGTCATTATTGAGGACAATGGCAATTATACACACACATATGAATGGAAAATCCTGAGTAGTGTAGCAGTGAGAGTTGTAGGGTCTGCCTGCTCCGCCCTCTCCTCACACGCACCTGGCCTGGGTACTGGGGTATCTGTGTCACTGCAGATCTCACTAACTCCAAAGACAATAGCCCTTCTAGCCTTTGACCGCTGCTTCACCTCCTCTCACCCACTGTGTGACCACAAGTCAAGATTTACTCACCATGTGCAGCCGTCACCTGCGGCCCCCTCTGCAAACCACCTTGGTCAGCCCCCAACCCCACATCACAAACAAACATAGCTGTGCTGGCCTGTGCTGTCCATGGGCATTACAGGTGTGTGATGCAGCCTAGTGCATTGCCTCTACATGTCTAGTCCTTCTTTCTTCAAAGCTTCGTCAAGCAGCTGCATGTGTAGGTGGCTTAATGTTTAAGGATGCGTAATTGTAATTGAAAGATTGCAGGTTTGAATCCCTGACCAGCAAGGCACCACTGAGGTACCCTGAGCAAGGTTCTGCCCCCAAGCACTGCTCCCCGGGCACTGAATTAGCTGCCCCCTGCTATGTCACATTGTCACATATGGGTTAAATGCAGAGGACACATTTTGTTGTGGTGTGTCACCTCTGATCCCCAAATTCTTACCTATGCACAGACCCCATAACACAATCTGAGTCATTTCTTGCTCTCTCGCTCGATACAGATGTGGTGTAACTCTTAGCTGTTTTAATGACGGCACCCTGCCAATGCCAGGATTGGTATTTCGGGAGCTGCAACGCAGAATGGCTGTGGTCCAGCATCCTGCTGTAATGGGGCCAGCGGGGCTTTCGGGGAATCTGAGAGGAATGGAACTGTGAGAAGCAGCACCCAGCTGATCCTGTCAGTTCACCATCTGTGGATGTTGGCATTGACAGGGCTGGACTGGGGTGAAGAGGGGGCATGCTTTGAGTTCCCCCACACACCTCCTGTATCGGCCCACTGGGAAAATGCCCGGTATGCCAGGCAGCCAGTCCAGCCCTGGGCATAGACTAACCACTGCTGTGAGCCTTGCTGTGGTAGAGTTCCACATCCTTCCGAGAGAGGGCATGTGGGCACGGGTGGCGGGGCACCGATCCAACAAGCACTTGGGGAACTATGGGGAGATTTAGTGCCGGGACTGATCTTCATGCTGAGCGGTTTGGCCATAACATCTGATTAGGGATCTAAGTGCTTTTATCTCCATTCTGTATGTGAAATTATTATATGCTGCTCTGCTGACAAACATTAAGTATTCTGGTGGCTGCAATTGTGGAAACACCTTGCATCTTTGGCATTCTGTTTTAAAAGATTCTACAGGAATACTAGCAGTAATGTTTGTAAACAATCAAAGAATGGACGATTAAATAAGTAAATGGAGTAACTGGAATGAAGTTCTGCAATCTATAAAAATTGTGTTAAGAAGTGTTTTCACAGCTTTGGCCACCAGTGTATGTGCTATGTTACACAATATAAAAGTCAGAAAAGCCAGATAGCAAGCTGTCAATTAAAACAACGCAGTTTTCTGTTCTACACTTCTGTTAGATCCTATAAATCTTCGGCCTTGGAGAGATTCAATATCAGAAATTCATGGTTAATGTAAACCCGCGTGGCTTAAACACATGAAAGGAGAAGCCAGCCAGCAAGCACTGCTTTTACACGTGAGAAAGATGGTGCCGCTGCCACACAAGCACAGCTTGCATGTGACGTGTGGCGTGCGGTGTGCACACGGATGCCGGTCTGTAGGCTGAATCTGGTAGCGTGTGTGTGGGACGGGGCGACGGGGGTTCTGGTAGTCCTAGGCTTGGGAGCCCCCCACTGGACCACGGTGCAGCAGAGAGAGATAACGGGTGACAGTGTGAAATGAAACACACAGATAGGGAGGGGGGAGACAGGCAGACAGGAGCCAGTCCCTCTGCTCTGTGGAGATTAGCCTGACTCCTTCCCCCGGCCACAGCCAGCCCTCCGCATTCCCTGGGACCAACCCACCCTGGCTCCACTGTCCCCCCCGAGCCCGACCAGCATAGCAGTCAATAACACACACAGACCTCAGTCACACACACACACACACACATTGAGATCAACGCACACGGGCAGACAAGCAAGCTGACATCCATGCCTGCTATTAGTGAAGTCATGACCACAAACATACAAAGCATCAAAAACGGAAGAAATTAATGGATATAATACATGCACTAACAAACTGTTCTACAACAACAAATCACACATACACACACTTACACACACTTACATAGTGGTCACAGTGATTGAGCTGAGTGCCCTGAACTTTGGCCTTAACATTCCTGTACCATTTAAAGATTTATGTCTTGTAAATATGTTTTAACTGCCAATGGTTAAGGTTTGACACATAATAATAATAATAATAATAATAATAATAATAACTTTGGCTTCATTGTCCTGCACTTTGGAATATTACCTGTTTAAAACAATGACCTTCCCAGCTAAATCATTTCAAATTTGTGTATTTGTATGAGCGTCTATTATGTGAATGCAATGATAAACGATACAAGCTTTCCCATTTTCTTTTAGTACATGTTATCCAATACAATACTGTGTAATCTCAGACGCTCACAACAGTATGCTTAAAAATATTGCTTAAATAATGTACGCATAACCAAGACCTGATTGGTGATCCGCTTTTCCTCTCTCTGGAAGTGTATGGCTGCTGATGGACCGCGCAGGGAAGGTCCTACGGAGCGAACTCAAGAAGCACCTCATTCATAAGGACGGTATCAGCGCTCGTAGTGAGAGACGTGAGTTGCACGGTAACGTCGCAATTGGTCTAGAGTGAAATATAGGACTACCTACGCACTGAGTATGAACTAACAGAGACTCGGGAGGATCAAGACACATTAATAACAATGACGTGCCTCCTCACATATCGGTGTGAACGAAATATTATTCTACACGTCAGTCTGAAACATCATAATAAACTTTGAAACATTCTTTTAAATTATGCATCTATTAATTTTTTAATTTATTTATAATATCATGTCACATTTTATTGAAAGTCTTTAGCTTTAAATAATATTTTTATGCATGACTATCTAATTCTTGCTCTAAATTTTTTGCTTGACGTCTTAAAAGACACGTAGCCCTTTACACAACATTCATTTACAATGGGATAATTATGTTTAATACGTGTGAGTGATTTCATCACACTTTAACTTATTTGCTGTGAAGATTAGGAACTGGTTGATTCCGGCTTTCACAGAGCAAACGCGCTCTCGCATCCAGGGAAATAAAATTGCCATTTTGTCTATTTATGTGGTTTGCGTATTTAGATCTTGTTCTTATAAAAAGTAATATAAAAGACCAAGGAATAAACCCGGGGTCTACGGTTTGTAAAGGTCTACCCTTAAATTGGTCTAAATTATAGCTGTAACCGTAGATAAGGTAATACAGTTTAAAACGTTTCAAATTTTATTGAAAAAACAGAACGTAATATTTTTTCTTTCACTGTTTTTACTAAATGCAATGATTAATTCAATATACGAAATATAAGAGCATACTTATCATCTTCAAGACATTTGACAGACGAAGCCTTTAATTGGACTGCGAGTTACGAGTCTTCAACCTCTACGCCTTCTCCCGCCCGCTATAATTCATATTACTACTGCAACGTTTACCCCTATTTACATTTTATAACTTATCTGTTCAAAATTAACATCTGGCCTGTTCTATGTAGTGTGTCAGGGAAAAATAGATTTTTATTCCAAATTTTCATCACGTAATTTTCATTAGAGCAATAACCTGAGCTACCCTTACCGTTTTTGAAATAATGGAAACTTGGTTTGACATGTAAATATAGTCAAATCCACATTAACGATCAAATTCACACAGTTTTATATATAATAATCAATCTCCACAATATGTACGCTACAGCTGATTATATGTCATTACATATGTCACTGTTAAATATATTTACAAATTATTCGCTAGCCGCGTAAACGCATTGTATTCTATATTTGTTTGCATTTGTTCAGATAAAACTTTACAGTTGGTTTCTTCACCCAGTATTTATAAACAATAGGCCTATATAATGAATAATACATACGCATAGGCCTACAGACTGATATAACATCACGGAATTCAGGCGAAGAACAAAATGACAACTGAAGAATAAAGGCTCCACAGGAACATATATTTCCTTTTATATTTCTTGTTTTAACATTCCACTTTGCCGAACTTTTAACAAATACACTGAAAATTTGTTTCTCTGTTATCTGAAAATAAATAGAAGGTTGTATCCATTAAATTATTCGCTAAATCATTAATAATTGTTAACAATGCAAATTTACATCATTGTATACAAAATTGGGTGTATACAACGCTGATGTTTCTATTACAGGTCTTCGAAGTCTTGTTCGAATAATAATAATTCGCCATTTAAGAGAATCGTGACCACGGTCTGATCAGTAAACAATTATGTATGATTATGCCACAGTATATATTAATGATGACACTTGCTTTGAGGAAATGTCTGCGTGTAGGCCTATGTGCGTATGCGTGCGTGTACGTATATTCCAATAAAGAAACGTGACTCCGATAGCGTATGAGGTGTTTAGCTTGTTTACGCTCTACTTTTTGAACTTCTGAGGATCGAAGGTTGGACTGCATTAATCCTTTTAAAGTCATCTGTCCAGGACATCGTACAATTGAAAGATGAACGGTAATCCATTTATATCGAAAAAAAGCTGGGTGTGTGTCGGGGGTGGGGGGCAGCCGTCGGCATATTATTAATCATGAAAGTAAAACATTCACCTGTGTGGGGCATACCTATCAGCCCTAGAAAAACCGTTTTATATCATTAACTTTCAAATGTACATTAGGCCTTCATGATATCAGTCATAAAATACCGTTGATTTTAAAGATATTTTATTGAGTAAAACAACTTTTCTTTAGAAAACAGGCTACACATATTTGGAAAATATACCATTTATAATGACGGGGGGAAATGCTGTGATAAAAGTCGCAACTCTTATTTTTCTTGCCTGTCATACTGTTTTAGAATCTCATGGAATCTGCTATTAAGATAACCTAATAATATTTTTAACTATGCATGATTATATCGTTATTCTGTCTGACAGTCTTATATCTTATCGCCTTGCCTTTTTTATTGTGAACTCGTTCAGATTTACCTGACTATAAACCAAAACAACTTTCTCTTTGCAAATGGGAGATGATTTTACAGCACGATAAATGTTTTACAAGACCATTTAGTTAAATCTATTTTAGCTATAGTTCTAGTAATGCGTTTAATTTAAGAAACGAAAATGTATAGTACAAAACATTATTATTTTAGTTTATACGAATTCAAGCATATAGTCAACCCGTTCAGAGATATAGAATGATTATGACAAATAGTTTCTACAAAAAAAAATTTGATTCTGTTAATTATTGCATTACATTTAAAAGACCAATATGGATCGGTTGGCATTTGCAAGTTAGCATTTATTGATTTCAAAACACTCTCCATATAGCGGATTCAGCAACTCTGCCTTGTTTCAGGTGGAGTTTTGTTCCTTCTGTCTCTCTCGTCCTATCCCCCGCTCGCTTCCAGCTCCGGTGCCCTACCTTTGGATACGTCATGTAGCTCTGGGCGTACAAATACCTCGCAGTGAAGTTTCCCAGTGAAGCTAAATCTGAGCACAGTTATATCTTCTATGATCCAAAGCAACAGCTAGCTATCTTCTGATACTAGGTAGGGCTATATAATTATTGCAGACCAAAAAGCGAATATTAGGGAAGGAACGCTTTGACATTACGCTCACTGGTTGTGCTAAACGAATTCCTGCTGTTTACTGGAGGATTTACAAGGACTTTGGTGACTTTCGCAGACCTTCCTGAGTAAGTTGCTTGGACGTTTTTTTTATCAACTAATTTGAAAATGTTTCTGACTTAATCATCCTGAATTCCTTATCTAGTGAGATAATGTACGGAAGGGATTGTATTACTCGTCTGTATCGAGCTATCAATGTTTTATATTAGCCTTTGTGATTAATATCATCCGTGTTACCAGCGATAAATATGCAAATTTTTGTTCCTTTCTTGAGATGATGACTAGTAGAGTGTATGCCTCAAACAGATCTACTGATACTTATAGACCGTTAGAGACGAAATCAATGGAATTTAACAATCATTTTACGTTAATACTGTCCATCAATTCACCCATCATCCATCCATCCACTCATCCATCAACCATTTTTCGTAGACAAGATCTCGATGATTGTTGTTATTATTAGTATTAGTAGCAGAAGTTAAAAATAACTATTGAAAATTCACCAGATACCTCTACTTTCAAAAGCAGCATCTTACATTACCGTTCTTATGTATGTTTGCGAATTTTAGCGTAAGCTGACACAGTTAATAAAACATGTTTTAAATATACTGTAAGGCATCGGAAAGCATAAGATGGGAGGGCATACAGAACATAGAAATAAAATGCATGTTTACAGTAGGGATAGGTTCCGTTTCGCTGATTGTGTCTTCTTTTTACATAGGAGTGGAATACAGAACTGGTCGTCGCTCTGCAGAACCAATCACGAGAGCTACCGAGAAGAGTTTGGAAACTATTTTATTATACAATTGTTTACAGACGCCCTGTCATTGGAATAGACTCATTATTCCTTCAGTATCGCCCCTTCAACTTATATAAAAAGTGAAAGAAGCTGTGCCAGAATGTACCCGAGTCTGGCACTAACCTCAAACCAGTCACCATACGCTCACGACAGCGGGAACTACATACACCCTTCGGCCAGTTCTCCGGTTTATGTGCCCACGACTCGGGTACCCACTATGTTGCCGACAATTCCGTACCTCCAGACTTGTGAGACTGCTCACCAGTCGCACGGCCTCGGCGGACACCACGGCTGGTCACAGACTGGCACGGATAGCTCGTCTTTTAATCCGAGCAGTCCGCACCCGCCCCCAGGCTTCTCCTACTCCCACAGCCCGCCGGTGAGCAGCAACACCGGCAGAGACACAGCGTACCAGAATCCGCTGGTGCTGAGCAACAACGGTCGGCCGGAGCAATACGGCAGCACCTTGGTGCGCTCGGTCGGAGGATCCTACTCAAACCCCTATGCGGCATACATGAGCCCGGAGATGGCGACCTCGTGGAGCCCTGGACATTTCGAGAGCAGCATGATTAGTTTTCAGGGACGACAAGCGGGCCTGCAAACAAGGAGGTCAAGTCTAGGTGCGTATTTTCACTTATTTTTCCCCAATTTCGGGTTATTTTTATATAGCGCCTTTCACAGCAGAGTCGAACTGCCAAGTCTATAATAAGTAGATTTAACTGTGTTACTTTTACCGTTTGCATCAATTTGTTTTAAACAAAGTTGTGCATTTGTAAAGCACATTGTAATGGTGACATCGGACAATAATCTCAAAAATACCCTACATCGTTTAAAATACAGTCAGTTGTTCATCAAGTGCATCATACCCAATATATGCATGGTAATCCACATGCATTTGGTAACAGTATCGTTTTTTAAATTGATTTAGTAATATTCCAGATTTTGACGGAATATACAAATGCTATTCATAAGCACAGGAAAGCGTTGTTTCTAAAACGAATTATTGAAGGAAATTAGTTTATTCTCAACGTGTCGCTTTGTTTCCCAAATCATCGCCTATTGTATCACACCCTTTAGAGTAGCTACAACTGGCAAAAGAGCCCATCAGAAACAACTCAGCGAGTACCATCTTTGTTTTGTTGTTCTAATCCACATTCTTTAAATTAAACAGCCGCCAAAACTATTCACCCGAGATTCTAATTAAATTTTCAGCCACAATCTGTTTTCGTTTCAGATGCTGATGAAAGAGAAGGCTACAATACGCGCTCGCTCAAAACCCAACCTTTTTTTGCCAAAACAGTTGTCACCTTAATCAGAGTAATCGTCCTATAAATGTGTCAAATACACACTTTTCGTTGTGTTATTGTAGCGGTGAAAAGTTTTTCGAATTATTCAAATTTTAAAATATATCAACAAATAAA
>JAABNX020000497.1:0-10857 GCA_015163995.2 Mormyrus lacerda | reverse complement strand
AATCTTGATGCACCAGCACCGAGACACCCCCCCCCCCCCCCCCATTTCTTATTCTCTCTCGGTTCAAAAAAGTGGCCAGCTTGGGAGAAGACCATTTAACCTGTACCCTTCAGATCATTTACTTTTAAGAGCCCTGGGTTCTTGAATCAGGTGTCCATTCTGATATCAGCCTAGAGCCCTCCGATAAACTAATCTGCTCTAGCTTTTCCATACCTTAAAAATGACATTGCCGCCTTGGAAAATGTTCAACATAGGGCTGCAAGAATGATTCCTGGTCTTAGAGGAATGTCTTATGAGGAGAGGTTAGCTGAGCTGAATCTGTTCAGCCTCGCAGGTATATAAGATTCTAACAGGTCTCAAATGCTGTTCAGCCAAATGGCTACTTCAATATTAGTTTAAGTATCATGTAGTTAGAGTATGTAGTAGTTTTCCTGCTAGTGTAGCAGAACCTAAAACCCTGGATTTCTTTAAATCAGAGCTAGATAAGAGTTTAACTCTGAGCTATGAAAGTTCTCCTCAAATGAACTTGATGGGCTGAATGGCCTCCTCGTTTGTAAATTTATGTTAACATTTTCCACAATTGGTTAATGCTTAAGAATATGTTATTGTATGTACATATGTACACATGTATAACTGAAAAAAATAAGGGCTGTGAGGAATTCAGTTTTGGATTAGTTTTTTTTCCCTTGTACTTGTAAACATACTGTAAAAGCAGGTCCCGGAACCATGCCGCATGTCGTCCAGAAACAACGCTAGGACAGTTCTACCAGAAGGTGGCTTTATTTCGCCCGTATCAATTACACTCTCAACACATTCGCGCTGCTTACTGTGTCTATCGCCTCGCTTATTCCTAATATGTACGATGGGCAAACACACCATATACAACGATAAACATTAAGCACTACATACATTACAATACAATGCAAGACATTACAGTGCATAGTGATCACAGCGAACTATTTACATGGTTGGCACCAGCCCACACCGCTGCGCTGTCGTACGGTCACTCTAATGCTACAAATCATTCAATGCCCAGATAAACAGGTATAATCTAAACTGAAGAATTCAGTTTTTGATTAGTATTTATGTAATAACTTAAATGATCTTTCCTCAAATAGTCATTTTGAGGTGCAATGATTTGTGTCCTAGTTTATGTGTGGGGTGCTGGGGCAGCAATAACAAACGTTGACTGGGAGTAGGGTTGACAACTTTCTCAACCCCAAATGAGGGACACTTTCTTGCAGCTGACCAACAATAATGGAAATGCAACCGTGTGTCTCAGCAACGTTTGCATGAGTTTTACCATGCTTACAGTAGTCATTGCCATTATTAGCCGACGAGGCTGTGATTGGAATCAATGGGGGAATCTCAATGAAGGGACAAATCAAAATCATCCATATATCGGGATGTCCCGGACAATTTGGAATGGTTGGCAACCCGAACTGGTTGTTAACTTTAAATACATGGATACATTTAATGACTTCCATCCATTTATCTTCCAACCATTTCTGAAGTGCACTGTTGCAAAATGTGTTGCTGAAATAGAAAACATTTTTAAATGTATTTGCATACCACAAATGTATCTATATGTGTGGCCTTGTATCAGCATTGCGTTGCAATTTTACAACTATGTACAGTTAAAATCTTAAATTATTGTGATGGCAAACATTTCTCATTTTTGAGACTTTTGTTTAAATCAAATGATATCTCTGAATTGACAATGGTGTGTGGCCTGTGATGCACAAAGTTATACTTCAATATTAGATATTTCATTTTGAAAATTGTATTTGGATAAAAACAACACAAGATTGCATTTTCAAGCCAACTATGAAATGATTTATTGCAAAAAGAGATAACGCGCTTGCCCCCCTAACAAATCGATTAAATAAAACCAGAAAAAAAGTAACGGACTGGAATTATTCTATTTTGCGAAGCAAAGTGGCCGTACTATACAATGCGTAGTAACACGGATGTTTCACCACGTCGATAATTTTTCTTTAGTTTCGTTTCTCATTTCACTTAAAGTCACCGGGCGGAGTCGTCTGAGGAATACGGAACGCGACGAATTGGAAATCCTTTAAGGTAAATTATATATTTTAAAATACAGTACTGTGAAATAGTCTTAAGCAGTTAAAGAAAACTGTTTAAATGATCTTGATGTTTGTGTAAAACTGATAAGATTGTGTTAAAGCGTGTTAGTTTAACCATTTCAAAACCGAAAAGTCACCCCATTATTTGTAGCAACCATTAAATACGACTCGACCACTAGTACACCTTGTTGGCCAATCAATACCCTATCTATTTATTTAAGAATTTATGGTATTTAATTAATTGAGCTGGTAGTTAAAATTAACAAGTACATAGAAAGGCTGCAGTGCCCCAAAGGAGAGGTTTCAGAATCGAAGCGGTTTTCATTTAGCCATTCAACAAAATCCAGCTTTTTAGAAAACAGAAAAAATTCATATTTTTTGTGCGTATTATTTTATCATTTGCATACATTGTAATATATGTTTTTTTATTGATCAAACATACTGAAAAGTAAGTACCGGAGCTACGCCGCCTGTCGTCCGGAAATAACCCTAGGACAGTTCTGTGTTTTACCACAAGGTGGCTTTATTGCCCCGTACCAATCACACTCTCAACACATTCGCGCTGCCTACTGTGCACATCGCCCGCTTACTCCTAATATGTACGGTGGGAAAACACAATATATACAACATGAAACATTAAGCACTACACACGACATTACAATACAATGCAAGACATTGCAGTTCATATAGCGATCACAGCGAACTATTTACATGGTTGGCACCAGCCCACACCGCTACGCTGTCATACGGTCACTCTAACGCTACAATTCGTTCAATGCCCAGATAAATAGGTATAATCAATTATTTTGATGCCTAAGACTTCTACACAGTACTGTAGTTCAAAAATATTCAGTATGTTAAACTGTCTGAGCAAAAACAGAGAATAAGAATGTATTAACATGCAAATAAACCGAAGTGGTTTATGCGTGTAATTCCATTGATCATATTCCAGATATTACGGTAAGATTATATACCCCAAACTCAACTGACGATTCTTTTATTCGTATCAATTAACCATTTTTCTGGCGTTTTACCTCGACCAGACCGATTATTTGTGAATTGTATGTACAGTAATATATGGGCTATTGTCCATTTGGAGTAGGAAACTATGTCATATGTGTGTCATAGGTTTTAAAACATACTTAAAAGATTAGTCACAGCTGCAGGATAAAGCATGTAAAATCACAGTTAAGAATTTGTTTTAATAATATATTTATCAAAGGTCTTGCCTGTGCAGAACAAAAACAAGTCTATGCTTCAAGTATTCAAAAAACATGATGCTCACATCATATTTCCCACACTCTTCATGCTCATCAAAATATATGCCACTCTACCTGTCTCATCTGCAACAGTAAAACGTTCCTTTTCAAAGCTGAAACTGATCAAAACAAGTCCCCGAAATAAGTGTGGTCAAGAGTGGCTGCCCGACCTCCTCTTGCTGGCCATAGAAAGGGAAATTGACAAGGAAGAGATCCTCAAGATTCTTATTGAAATTCCCCCCAATAGGAGGATTCTGCTTTAAAGTGAATTTTGGGCAAGGCATATTAATAAAGACTTGGTATATTTTTCAGTTCTCCTGTGTGTGTGATTTTTTTTCGGGGGAGGGGGTGCCCTTTCTTTAGTTCAGAGCAATGGCCCCTTAAAACTCCTGTGCACGTCCCTGCACTGCACCATGTCCATGATGCCAGTAACTAATGCTAATTTAATGAATGGTTAGAACACTTACAAAGCTAATTAATATGCGGATTAAGCATGTTAATTAGCATATCTGTTAATATTGCCCTTTTTCTTAAATCAAATAAAATAAAAACTGTTTGTTCCTTCATTAGTGTTACACTGTCACTGATGTTATAGTTCAGCTGAGTTTGTTTTTATTTTTGATTAAATATTGTCCTTATTAAGGGTATCTTATTTGAATTGTCATTATGTACAGACAAAAATAATGACAATGATAATAGAAAAAAACTAATTTATGATAAACTTAATGCCTCATAATGTGATAACACCAGTGAAAAGTTTTGCAAATCACA
Source organism: Mormyrus lacerda (assembly GCA_015163995.2). Lineage (NCBI taxonomy): Eukaryota > Metazoa > Chordata > Actinopteri > Osteoglossiformes > Mormyridae > Mormyrus > Mormyrus lacerda. The sequence continues at coordinate 6,737 of JAABNX020000497.1, read as the reverse complement.
TTAAAGTATATTAAAATATATTTAGAAATAAGTACTTAATTTTGAATGCATAACATTTTGAATGTATCAGACATGTTCAATTCAATTAAATTTTATTTATATAGTGCTTTTAACAAATCAGTTATTTTCATAAGTCATTTTCATAAAGCACTTTACATATATGGGCCTGAACCCCAACCAAGCAAGCCAGTGGCAAGGAAGAGGCGACAGTGGCAAGGAAAAACTCCCTCTAGCAGGAAGAAACTTTGAGAGGAGACTCAGAAGGGGACCCCATCCTCCTCTGGACGACCGAGGTGCAAGAAAATGTATTCACATTAATACTAGTTCAAAATTAATGATTAATTTTAAAGAAGTGAAGAAATAGTCTGAAGGTGTCGTTGTTAACAGACAGGCAAAGGTGGTTTCATTTTGGGATTATAATCTTTAAAAATGCATCCACACCAAATGGAGAATGACTTTTATTCTAAGGGAGCCTCAGTGGGCTGCCTCACATCTCCAAGTTTGAGGGCTCGTATCGAGAGTTTTGTATGTCCTACGCTTATGGGTCCAAAGACACTCAGTTTGGCTAACTGGTGTCTCTTAATTGCCTATTGTGTGTACGTGCCCTGTGATAAACTAGCATCCCATTCAGGGTGTGCCCCAGCCCTGCACAGCTTATCTAGGTTAATACAAGGAAGTAGATGATACATAACATATGGAATATGCTATAATCTGCACAATGCTACTACTTTCATTTTAAACTCATAACCATGGATAGAAAAGTGTACATTAACAAAAGTAATTGTTATAAACCTGATAGCGGTAGAATACTGTTTAAATTGTTGGCTTCAAACATTTGCCTTGTGACTGTGAGCTCAGAGTTTATAAGACATTGTTTGAGACCTTGGCCTATTGTCCTCATTACAGTATGTAATATAACCTTTTTTTTCAATTCACAGGGAATGGATCGGTTTGTGCAGATTGACAGTGAAAAAAGGCAGAACCTGGTTAGGAGCAGTACAGTGTTTATCAAAGAATCTCTGAAATTCATTCAATCAATGATGATAAAGACAAAGCTTAGCCAAGAGAGGGGACATTGCTACATTAAAGAGGTGAGTCACCTCCAGATACTGTAATTTTAGCAATTTACCACAGAACCGTTTGATTGCTAAAATGATTTATTAATACCCCAACCCTTATCTTAAGCTAAAGCTGTTCAGTGATTAAGCTGTTATATATTTTTTTACCTCGTGCTTCTATTAAATGTGATAGTGATACTGATTTTGTGCTTTAACTGATTTATGCCACTGAATCTAAACTTAAGCAAATGATTCTTATTAAATAATTCAGTTTCTAACCTAGTGAGTGAGTGGGGATTGAATCATGTAGATGGATTAAGGTATCAGAGCATTCTGCTGTAACTGGAGCTGTCCGCCCCAAGCCAGACGTAATGGTTGTTTTCTGTTTTCCTGCCAGATTCTACAAAGCATCTTCTTCATTGGCTACATTAACAAGCTGCCCATTTATCCAGTAAATGTTCTACATGTAGACCTTCACTCAAAACTGTCTGAAAAGTTTCCAGATGTGTTCCAATTGTACGCATCCCAGTTGCCCCGTAGACCTCCTTTCTCAGTACTGTTGGAAGTGGTAAGAGATCCTGTATAATCTCTGACATGCTCCTATACAGTCTTTGAAAATCTCATTCTTTCAATCACTACCCAAAACTCCTAAACAGCTCTTTCTTCACCATGACAGACTGAGACAATGTCCACTTTACAGCTGATGTTACACCAATCCGCCTGTCAATCTCCTGCTCCCTTTTTCAATCATTCCTGACCTAGACCCCAGAATACGTGAATTCCTCCACTTCAGGTAGTAACTCTGGGACCACCACCCCAGTCTGCCCACAAATGTAAGCATTTGTAAGCAAAAGCTTTGTCAGACTCAACCCCAGCTACTGAAATTGACTTCGGAGAACAATTCTTAAGAATATAATTGTCACACCCAGCTCGTGTTGATCCTCGTGCTTGCCACGCCCCTCGTTACCTCATGTGAATTCCTGATTGTACTCACCTGTCGCTTATTCAGTTCAGCCTGTCTTGTCTATTTAGTCCGCGTCTCAGTCAGTATACGGGAGATCTGTCATTGTGATGTTATTGAATGTTAGTGGATGTCTGCCCTTTTGGTCCCAATAAATCCCGTTTACTCGTCTGTCCGGCTGATCTCGCCTGCTTTCCTGCTCGCCTGCTCCACAAACGCAACAATAATAAACTGAACTGTTTTTTTTTTATTTATTTAGCATGATCCACTTTATGGAGTGATGGTGGTGTAATTATGTTTTTGTATGAAACAAAACTTTTAATTTCATACCAGCTCAAACTGCTTCTTAGCTTTTCTTTTCTAAATATGTGAAGGAATCACATATTGAATTACGTATTAAGAGTGCTTACATGTCATTTGTATATTATACATATAATGTTGACTCAATATCACCCTCCTTAAAATTCTTCTTTAAAAATTATAATACTTTAAATTCTGGACAGAAATAATAATAATAATAATAATAATACCTAAAGGTATGTTAGAAATGTATCACGTATAGAAAGGTATGATTTACATCCTTTCCTCTCTTCCCAAGGTTGTTGAAACAACGGTGGACCGAAATGTTTCTGATGTTCTGCGGGTGCTGGAGAATCTCAATAATAACATGGTTGTTCCTGGGTGCAGAAATAATATCTTTCGCAATGTCTTTTGTTTGGGGGCCTCTGTTGTGAGCTTCTGCTATTTTGAGAGGAGTGGTCAGAAAACCCAGAGATACTTTGGCACTTCTGTGGGTTGCAAAGGGGAGAAGCAGAAGATGATTTTCATTGATCTGGCCTGCATTCAGACATGGAATCGAAACGTGGCCCATGCTGTGTGTTTGGCTGATGAGCATAACAAGTCAATCGCACTTCCAATGACAGTGATCTCTGCAGCTTCTCATGTGCGTGGGAAAAGTGTCCATCAGTACAAACCAGTGCCTCCATGTTTATGGTGCTGCACATTGTTTCCGAGTGTCAAATTTTTACCAGTGCCCGGGGCAAATCTACCTGAGCCGTACTGGGAGTATGGCAATTGTGCCGAATGTGAGGCCATCAGTAATCTTCTGAATGCAGAGATCAGGGTTAATGAGCTAACGCAGGATCTCAATACCAGCTTAGTGCCTAGTCTAGAGATGTTGCTTCCATTTCGAGAAGAACGACTGAGACAGAATCTGCGACAATGCCACTTTGACATAAACCAAGAGTTCAGATTTTTTAATCCAGAATAGCACAACAGTGCTACACTGTAACTCCCCAATCTCTTAGTAAGTCGCTGATGGTTTTTAAATAATCATCGTGCTATATTTTCATTTGACAAATATATAATTATAATGTGCTATTTGCCTCACTTATATGCTGCTTTTGGCAAAAGTGTCTGCTACATAAATGTAAATGTCCAAATGCAAAAGCATACATCTCTTAAAACTCACATCTCACAATTTACGAAATCTAACCACCGGTGGGGGAGATACCTGACTATATCTAAATTTGGATTTGTTATTTATAGGCAGCCTTTTTACATTTAATAATTCCTGTGTTTATCATCAGTTTGACCCTTCTAACATTAATAGCAAAGAAAGATAAAGCAAAATGACCTTTTACTCTTCAGTTTAATGAGCAATACACACATACTGGTTTTTAATTTTTTTTTAAGTTTAGTTTAGTTTAGTTTAGTTTTTAACGTATTTATTGCCTACTTTTATTTATGTTATTCTTTGTTGGGTTTATTTCTACCTGTTATCATTTGCTGTTTGTATTTATCCATTCTGTAATACAGGACAAATAAATTCACTCATTTAATCTTATAGTGATTTTATTGTTCATTACATTAAGAAGCATACTGTTATAAGTGGCTCCACTGGATCCACTGGAGATCCGCTAATCTCCCTCCAGACAGAATAGCCGTGGTGTTACAAAAACAAATAGAGCATATGTCTTGCCAGCAATCCCAACCTGACCTTCATAGTTCAGGAGGAACCCTCACATAATTACAGATGACACTTAGAAAGGAGGTCTCTCCTCTGCTATGAGGTGTTACTTCACCATTCAAGCGAAGAGGCTAAAACAGGCCTTCGGTTCTTCTGTCAAAACATTTATTTGAGTTGCCGTGGATGATCCACTTTCTCAAACATGCCAACAAACACTTCATTTGGCTTATTCCTAGCTTGGAGTGCCGTAGACCAGCTAGGTGTCAGGGTACTTTAACTCAAGAGCTTTCCTGGGTTGAAGCTTAACAACCTCTACAGAAAGGGGCCCTCAACCAATCTGGTTCAGTAAAATTTTAAACCTAGAGTTGGCATCCATCACATAATTTACAAGATTGTCTCATACTGAAAAATGAAATAGTGTGCCCCTTTTCAAATTAAAATGGCATGCGTCTGCAAGCTTATCACCCACCAGCATTTTAAAAAATATTACTGTTGCCGTCCCTCACCTCCCCCCCTCCCAGTTGACAACTACACCATCATGGAAAACAGTAAAACAGTAAAGGGGGGCCTCTGACCACTCAAATAGCCCACCTTAGTGTGCCTCTGGCAAGGTGTGTGGTACAGTAAACAGGTCAAAAAGGCTACTGGTGAAACTGGATAAATAGAACCAGCAGTCCATATTGAATATTCACCTTCACTCACTGTGAGGTTTTTAGCACTTGATTAACAGAAGATGGGGCCAACTATCATAAAAACCACTGGCTGTCTTAAAGGGTAGGGTGTGTGTGCGTCTGTGCGTGAGTTGGTGCCAAAGAATGTAGTGAGCATGTTTGTTAAAGGAGCAAAGAGGAACAAACACACTCTGAAATGCTGCTGCATGACTCATTAGCGTAACCTTTAGACACAGATTGTTTGCAGGAGCGATCGGTCTCTGTGGGGATGATTCACTGGGTGCCACATTCCCCACACCACGCGAACTGAAGCACGCCATGCTTTCAGCCGTCATTAGTTCTCTTGGCTTTGGTGCCTAGTCATAGCTGAACAGAAGTAGGAGCAAATTAAAATGTCTTGCTAAAAGCATCCATTTGTACAGGTTAGAATGGGTGTTTTTCCATTTTAATGAGAACTGATATCATTGTCATCAAGAAGCCTCTTATTGATGCAATAAGAAACTGCTCTTATTTTGTGTTTAAATACTACACTGGGCTGAAAGAATGCAGTTACAAGAACACCATCCATTAACTTAGTTTATTCATTACTTTTCATTTACATAATCAGATGAAAAGCGAAGACATTATTGTGTTCTGTCACTATTTCTGACAAATTATTCAGCACCTAGTTGTACTCAGTTCTGAAAATGTAAAATCTGTGCATGGCTGCTCACAGATTTTTTTGAGGGGGAGGTGTTCATGTGTTCTCAGTACCTTTAAAGCTCACGCACAAATATGATAAAATGGTCAGGTGCTCAGGGACCACAAGTCCGCCTCCCCACCACGTTCATGGATATTCATGAGAAGAGAGTAAATGTTGGTAGAAGTAAGTTTAAATTACATTGGGTATATACATTCATATAGGGTAAATATAAAAACAATACATTTAAAACAGCGTGTGCGCTACATGTTTAATGACACGTTTCTCTAGCTGCTTATTACTACATACACGCTCAGATTATATCTTACGATGCCGCCCGATTTCTACCGAAGGTTGTTTATTCACGCTGCGCATGCGGGTTGCATATCTGGTACTGACATCTGCTTTTGTACTACAGGAAACGAAACTTACCACAGATCCAGGGCTGGCATTAGAGGATTTCGGACGGTGGCATGTGAAAGCTTGCTGAAGAAATAAGACTCGTCTGTACACCCAGGCAGGTAAGGAGACTTACTGTAGTCTTGTATTTTGTTATGTCGTGTCCAAGTTAGTAATAAATTCGAACAGAATGTAAAAACTGACAGCGGCTGTGAAGACTTGACAATGTGTAAGTTTCGATTTGGCGGCCATTTTGTTTCACGCAGTTATAATATAGTATGAGGAATTAGGGGGTAAATGTTCCAGAGCAAGTGGTATATTTTGACGTTTAATTGCTCGCTTAAATGTGTCTTCAAGATTGTAATTAAATTAATGGGTTATCAAAAACTGGCAATTAATTACGTTAAGTAAAGGAGAAGCGCCTGTGTTCTGGACGCCACAAGACATTAAATTAGGGCGTTGACGGAAGGTTAGATCGTCTGAGAGAACTTTGTACATTAGAGTCCGGCTATTTCATCAATCTATTTTCTGGCCTAAAATAAATATAAAATATCCAATGAAACTGGCAAACAGGCTTCTATTCAAGGAGGGTCATTTGAACAGATTTACTCAATATGTTATACATTTTTTATATTATAACATAAATGGTACGTTTTTAAAATTTTGAAAATTTCCGTCGGAAATAACCGAGGTAAAATCAGTTTTAGGTTGGATATTCAGATCCTCGAGTAGTACTACAATTGGTACTAGGTTTTGATCGCTGGCTAGGAGCTATTGGAAAAAAGCCTACTTTTAGAGAAAAAAATCATATAAATTAAACAAAGTGTTAAAATTGAATGAGAGTTGCTGTGTCCTATAGTGCTCAGGTAGTAGCATAATTTGCATATCATGTTGTCATAAGCTCCCATTGCCTAGAACAGGGCTCTTCAAATCTGGACCTCGATTCCAAATCCAGGCCTTGTTTTCAGTTCTCCTAGGTAGTTAGTTTAATAATTACTGA
>JAABNX020000496.1:0-10869 GCA_015163995.2 Mormyrus lacerda | reverse complement strand
GTGTCCTGTTAATCCCCGTTTCGTAGTGTATATGAGTCCACGTCTCCCCTGGTCTGATGTCGGTCATTGTGTGTTGACATGTTGCTGTTCGTACCTGTCTCCAGCGTTACCCAAGTAAATCCTGTTTTCCACGTCTATCTGGCTCGCTCTGCTTCCTTGCCCGCTCGCCTGCCCATCGAACCGTGACAAGCAACATGATAAGTAAAATAATATTAAACATCAGCAGTCACATTGCAATCAGATACATAGACAGTGTCAAATTTAGACAGAAAATGTTTTCAGATTTGATTTACATTATTCAATGGAATATAATGATAATGAATAATGAAGCTCCTAGCAGAAAAATGTCAGCTTTCTTCATTTTGTTTCTGTCTCTACAGGGTTCCAGTCAAGCCGTGTCGTTTAGTCAATCCTCAATAAAATGTCCTTGGAGAGTTTTTGGAGGACTGTGGAGGACGGGGTAGGGGATTTCAGACGGCCTTTCCCGATCTTGCATGTTTCGGCAGCAGTGGAAGGACATCGGGAAGATGATGGTGTATTACTCTCCTTCAGAGTAATTTGAGAGACTTTGCGGGGGCCTCTAAGAACGGCTCTCTGACAGGGGCAGCAGCTTCTAGGTGGTTGGACTCTTTGGCATCTGGCACTTCCCCCATTGGCTGCTGGAATACAAACCCCCTATAATGAAGCGTACAGCGGACCTGCAGTGGAGGGTGGTGCATGGGGCTGTGACTACGAATCGACACGTGGCGCATAACGCTCCATCAGTGGTAGCGGACCGCCCTTTTTGTGGGCAAGATGAAACTGTGAAGCATTTTTTTTTTGAGGTGCGAAAGGCTTGGGACCATGTTCTTGAAGCATGGTTTGGTGGGTTTGGGGCAGATTTCTCAGACATAATTTTTATTTATAGTCCAAGATAAAAGACAAAGACAAAGTGTGCTTGTTGAGTTTTCTAGTGCGTCTGGCCAAACTTGCAATTTGTCTATCTCAAAAAAGTAAACCGAGAGCGTCTGGGCCGATGGATGCTAAGTCTATACTGGTGGGGCAGGTAGCGATGTGGCTCAGGGTTATTTATACTAATTCACTGGTTTTCCGAAATTCTCACTCACTAAAATACATACGTGATTTAAAAGCTCCAGATTATCCCCAGTAAAGCAATCTTTGTTAATTATTCGTACACATATCTCTACAACTGATGAATTTATACTAATTTTTATATCAATAAAAATTACAAATGACTGCATAAAAATGCTCTTTAACAAAAATAATCATTTTCATTTGACAGAAGGAATCATTTTAGACAATTTGCTAACTAAACCAGTAACTGTTATATACAGTAAATGGATACACACAGACACACATACGGGTACAGTAGGAGCAATAGGGTGTTGGAGAGGAGAACATTGACCAAAATAAGGACAATACTGGACTTTCCTTCACATCCGCTCCACTATATGCAGCCACAGGAGCTCATTCAGCAACAGGCTTAAACTTCCACGCTGCACAACTGAGAGACACAGGAAATCATTCCTGCCGGTCGCAATAAAACTGTTTAACGCACATATCTGATCACTCAAACCACAATCCACAAACATAAGCACAACCACCTTAAATAATCATGTATACTGTGTATACGTTTGCTGTAATAACCCAGGTACTATGCAAACTATGTTTAATTTATGCCAAAGTTAATATAATTGCTGCTATAGGTCTTATTTTTATTGGTTATTTTATTATTTTTATTTTATTTTATTTTAACTACTTTATTGTTCTTATAGTTCTATCTAAATGTCTTCTATCCTGTACATAACTTTTCTAAATCTTTTATTCTCATCAGGGGGTTGTTTTGTAATTAAAGAGAATTTCCCTACGGGGGAAATATGTTTGCCTGTCTAGTTTTATGTTGAGGAGTCTTGATTGTTACGTTGCGTGTGAGCACAGAGGCTCTACAAGTGTTTTGATTTGTCCTCTGTATTTTCAAGACTAGCAGATTGAGAATTTTGTGGTATTTTGTAGGTTTTCCTGATTTTTGTAATTCTATGGATTAATTTGAATTTGGTGTACGGACACTTATTGCTTGATTTTCTTTTCTTCCCAGCCTGAAATTAAATTATTTTGTCCATTCTTACACTGACTTTGATTTTTCTGGGCAAATCCTCTTCCATTAAACAGCGTCCACAGTGAGAAGATGTCAATTCCTACCCATTACTCAGAATATCCAACCCACATCATTCAGTGGGGGGTGCTGTAACGCTTCCTTTTATGCTTATGTCGCTATCTCCTGACCTGTTGGTCCTAGAGTCGAAATCTAATCAAACTATTAAGCTCCGCCCACATAGATATTTGGCTAATTTGCATAATTTCCAAAACCTACTTTTGTGAGCTATTGCTACCTCTTCTGATCAAATCAGACAAACGTGGTGTCAGACCAATCAGACCCCTGAGCTGATCAAAAAGTGTTAAGAAAAGGTTTTACATTTGTCTTCTACACAGCCACTAGCCATGCCCAAACTGAACCTTAGTCAGGCCTGTTTTAATGAGACAGCCAGAACTCCACAATGCCTTCTTACCTTAACAAAATTTGAAATCTTTCCTCGCAATACCATTCTGAGGACACAATAAAAGACAAATTTGGTAGGTATGATCAAGCCTGAGGTCAGCCATATACTACAGCAGTCCTAACTTATAAAACCATTGGTACTATTAGCCAATCAAAATCAAGCAGCCATTTGACAGGCTTAACAATCACCAGTTTGAACTACAACTGGATGATTCATTTCTCTACAGACCCTCAGCCCACAGGCTCCCAAGACAAGGACTCCCCAGTCTACCAGATGGGGACACTACAGTGACACCTTTTGCATTTTTGCCTTTTTCTCCTGAACTCTGAAGCATACTGCAGAAATGTCATGTCCTGCCAATTCAGTATGTAATGACAAATCAAAGTACATACTGAACTTGGTTCTACCTTCTTGCATTTTGGGCTATTTTGTATGAGTCTGAAAACAGGTTTTTTCAAACTCGTCCTAGGATTTTCACCTACATACATCTGGTATCAATCAAATCAGCAGACATTCATTATAAATAATTATTAACAATCTCTTACACTTCCTGTATAGTACGGTCACCAGCCACACCCAGACCATACCTGTGCTTTTCCCATTTCAATCAGACAGCTAAATCACAGGCGTGCTTCAGCCGATCCTCACCAATACAGTATGTAAGTTATACTGTAGTAGGGGACTACAGATACACCCTCCAACTTTGGTGTTGATTGGTCAATAGGGGGCGCTACAGCCTGTAGGAGAAGATGGTGGCGCAGGAGGTAGTGCTAGCATTCGGCAACCGGAGGGTTGCAGGTTCGACCCCTGATTCCTCCTGACCCCATCAAAGTGTCCTTGAGCGAGACACTGACCCCCTAATTGCTCCCGGTGAGCAGGTTGGCACCTTGCATGGTAGCCTCTGCCACTGGTGTGTGTGTGGATGGGTGAATGTGAGGCATATATTGTAAAGCTTTGAGAAAAAGCGCTATAAAAATGCAGTCCATTTACCATTTATATGTCTAAGGCCCAGCTTGGCTAATTCAGCTGAAATATTTTACTGCCATTTAATAATAATAATCACAACTTTATTGATCCCCATGGGGAAATTCCTTTGTTGAGGAAATTCCTTTTTTTTTTTTTTTACACCTCCCTCAACTTGATCTTTGTAGAGCAAGTTGTCCACAACAGGCTACTGCCTGTTGGCGGCGCCCAGGGAGCTGGGGGTTAAGGGCCTTGCTGAAGGAGGCTGGGTTTGAACCTGCAACCTTGTGATTACAGGCACGCAGGCTTAGCCCACTGAGCCACATGTTGCCCCTTTTTCACCCGTTCAAAATAATCAGACTTAATTCATATATCAAAGGATGCAGTATTCAGTAGTCAGTATCGGTTTCTAATAAATTGGCCAGTGGGTGGAGTCAGGGCTTCATTTCAGAAATGCCATTCAATACTTACATGTACAGGCCTTCTTCTTCTAATTGCTTATTAGTGTAGCTTAAATACATGTTGTTTGGTTTTTAAAATGCTACGTCACAACTTACTCAGAATGTATCTGTACTGTTCATTCTTTTCCATGTAGTCCTTAAAGATGTATAGACAGCAACATTATTCCTGATTTCTAATGGTCTTACAGAACACCACAGTTTTTACTAGAATTTTTGAATGTAGGACTACTAAGTGTTACTAGTGTTAATTTAAAACTAAGACGAAAAATACTTCTCAATGACATTTTATTTGTGATGAAAACAGAACAAAACTAAATAAAAAGGCACCTTCAATGACAAAAACTAGGACTGTCACAATTCAGCAAGGAAGCAGGCAAAAGGAGTCATGGATACGTACAAAAGACTTTATTCACAGGGAAAATACAATAGAACTCACGTAACGTTAATGACTTAAACGCGGACTAAATATATTGAACTAATGACAGCAACAGGAAACTGGTGAACATGGGGAATCCACACGGGGTAGATGAGGGGGCGTGGCACACGGGAGGAACAAGGACGAGTGGGGCATGACAGAACCCCCCCCACCCCCAAAGGCGCAAACTCTGGGCATGCCTAAGGGGAGTGAGGAATGGGACTGGGAACACGGGACCTGGAAAACAAAAGCAAAACATCAACGGGCACAGGGAACAAGACAGACACGCAGAACAGACACAAAGACAGCAACCCAGATAACAACTGACAAACAACAGGAAAAGCAAACAGGCACAGGGGCAACAACACAGGAGACACACGGGGAACACCACCTGCAGGCGACCGACGAGGTGCAGGAACCACCGGCACATCAACCACGGGGGACTGGGCAGGAACCACGGGATCCACTGCAGGAACAGCCTGCATGGGAATCACGGGCGACTGGGCAGGAACCACGGGATCCACTGCATGAACAGCCAGCACATCAACCACGGGGGACAGGACATGAACCATGGGATCCGCTGCAATGGACCTGGCCCCTGTAACGGCCAAGTTCTTCCCCAAGAAGGGATGCACTGCCGATATGGGCAGCAAAGCGATGGGCTGACGATCGGGGCAAGTGGTAGCAGGTGCAAACACCGACGGATTTAGAATTGGGAGGGGATTTTCCCGACACCTTGCAGGGGAGGCAGCGGAGAGAGAGAGAGCCCCCAGGCAGACCTCCTGCATGTCTTACTGCCTTTCTTTTCTCCGCTTTTTCCTTTTCCCGCTTACTGTTGCAGGTGAAGAAGTCTGGAGCACCTCTTCAAATTCCGGCAGAGGACCGTAAGCCAATCCACGGGCTGCGGCTTCCCGTTTCAAGTTCACCTCTGCCACCCAGTATCTTAGCCGCTGCAGATTTTCACGCACCTCCCCGGCCAGGTGCGTGTCTCCGGTCAGGAACATCTCTTCCTGGATGTGCCTGCACCAATAGAGAGGCCGAAGCAGGGGATCATCCCGGATTTCGGGCTGATTGAGCTAATGCAGGATTCTTTTACGCGTTTGTCTTACCTCTCGTTCCTGCCCTTGTCTGTTTCACTCCAGCTGCCTCTCGTTTTGCTCCCTCGTTAGTCCATGTATAAAAGTCCCCCAGTCCTGGCATTAACATCGATCCTATTTGTGGCCTGTTCTATTAGTAGGGTTCTGTGCCCCCGATTTTGATGCCCTGTGATCCAGGGCTGCCAACTCATGCATGTGGTGTGACACTTACACTTTCTGACTGTCATACAAGAAATCTTACAGAAAATCTACATTATTCCATCATAAAACTTAAATTAGCTACATCAAAAACATTTGGGTAGTTTGCAAACCCTACAGACTATTTACAAGGTAATAAATCTCTTACATACATGTAAATGCACAGGCAGAAAAATTAAAATTAAATTAAATTAAAAATCTCACGCCAGCCAGCTGGCTGTTCCTTTCTGTTTTGGTCTATTAGTTGAATAAAACTTGTTTGCCCTGCTCCGACATCCATGGTCCCTTATTGCATAATAATCTGATACTTGATAATATTTTTAAGAGAGGATACAATATATATATATATATTTTTTAATAATACGAATGAAGATGTGTTAATACACAAGTAATTTGTTTGAGACAAAATTTTGGTTTTATTATTGCTTTTATTTGATGATGAATAAAGTTCATACAATCCAAAATCTATGTTAGATTTAATTGACTAAATGTCCTATAATTTTCATTGACTAAAACTGGACTAAAACAAAAAAAAATCAGATGACTAAAATATAACTAAAACTAAGTTGCATTTTCATCAAAGCACTTAGACTAAAACTAAATCAAAATATGTTGTCACAATTAACACTGTAATACAAACATAGGCTGCTTTCGCTAATGAAAATAGTCGAACTACAACATTACAGACTGACTGCATATTACAAGCTAATAATATAAATTGCAGTGATTCACACCACTGCGAAATGTCATTACATTCCAATGGGTCTTTTTCTTAGATGTTGTTCATGGCATTGAAATACATGCATGATTATACTCCCTACTGGACCTGCCATAATTGAAAATTATTCTCAGTTTTCTAGGCATCCTCATCATGGTTAACATTGATGATAATAATACTTTATTATTACAAACCAGAAACCACATATATATTTATAGTTATATTTTATATTTATATACTGTAACCATCCAGATCAGAGTGGCGGAGTACGAATTTCGTTGTACTGGAAAAACTTGTTTTTTGTCGGTGCACATGACAATAAAGCTTTGAACCTTGAACCTTGTTTTAAACAGACATTTATGCATGTCTTATTATGTGATGGGACTCATGAATTATGACATAATCACAGCAGTGTTATAATCACAACAGTGGTGACAGCAGAAATGATGCAATATTCCAAATAAAAGGCTAAAATCATGTCTGAATGAACAGTCTACCAAAAGCACAAGGTGTGATGGTAGCACTGTTATATGGTGCACCCCCCCCCAAACATAACAATGTTCTGAATGTGCAATAAAGTCTAAGTTTACACAGCCAGCATGAACAAAACTTAACCAGTAAGACCTAGACCTACTACATTAGGTAGGAAGGTGCCTATTTCTACCTACTGCACTGACCATCTGACCCAAACCAGACATTCAATAGGGGGGGCGCGGGGGGGGGAGAGTGCTACACACAGCCTTCTACAATCTGTCCTATATCTCCTGACCCATTACACCTAGACCGAAATTTATCCAACCTGTCATAGCAGTATTTACTACTGTCTTACTTTTAATACACTGGCAACCAATGAGAGTCAGTGCTCCATTTTCCATCAGTGCTGATATACTGTTTCTATGCCGTGGACAACATTCCGACTCTTTGAACCCCTCAGTCACTGCTATCCGTTAACAGTTGTGTTTATTTTCATATTCATTATTTCCACTTTTTACACAAAATGTTAAATACCCCAAATTTAAAGAGATGAGTTAACCTAATTAGCACAGTTTGACAGTACTGTCAGCAAGCCAAAACCCAGGATAGAGGGGCTCGGTGAATGTTGTCTGGACCTTGTGCAAAAGGGTCATTGTGTGAGAGGCGCTGTAGAAGGACAGAGTTCCTGCCCTGTGATCCAGGTACACTCCTATCCTGGAGGAGCGATGGCCAGATACTGCAGTTTCCATATTATTGTGCCGGAATGTGTAACTGAAGCTTGAGCAGCTTAAACACCAGGATTTGTCATTGTATCCATACCTGCTGTCATCACTCCCTCCATTCCTGTCGATCCCTTTATATGTGACGGCTATACCGACCTCATTCCCGCTCCACTCAACCTCCCAGTAGCAGCGCCCAGTCAGACCCTCTGTACACAGCACTTGCTGGCTTGTGTCAGACCTGTCCTGGGAATGATGGTACCCATCCCAGTAACCATGATATAACTGTTTTTCTCTCTTCCTGGCCTCCACTTTGTTCCCCTCATACAGTTGGAGGTTTCTGTTTGCTGTGTTGGGGTCCAGAGTGAGCCGACAGGAATCTGATGGAGGAGAAGATCAGGAGGTGATGTTTTGGTCTCATTCACTCCTTATGTTAAACACAGAGTGTTTTCGTTTGTTTTAATGCTTCGAAAAGTATTTTTGAAAATAAAAGTAAAGTAATGTATGTTTAGCCATTCATGTTTATATGGTCATATTCTCAACACGGACGTCTCAGAGAACAAAATGATATGTAAAATAACATTAAACATCAGCAGTCACACTGCAAACAGATTCAAAGGCTCCTGATATAAACAGCTCATGTAAATGTGAAAGACCAGGAGGCAGCAGGAGAGAGAAAGAGAAGCTCCACTAGCAGAAGAAAATGAAACACAATAAAACACACTCCACCTCATACAGGGAGAGAGAAGTGTGTGTGTGAACAGACTCACATTGTAAGAATTCTGCTCTGGTCCTGGGCACTAATACCGGTAGGACGGTGTCTTTGGTAACTAGAAGGAGACAGAGAGAAACAGGGATGTGAGTAAAAGGAATTTACTTGAGGAAGATGGACTTCACTCACTGTGGAGACGTCAGCACAAGGGTATTAACATTATGAAAGCAGTTTAAAAATGTAATTATCATTTTGAGTGAAACACAATAGAAATTTATCAAGAATTTTAAATTGTACCATTTTGCAGAGACATTTTTCCTACTATTTTCTGGTTTTCTGAAAAATTTAATCTTACTGGAAATAGAAGCTGAAATGTGAGGCTGACTGTACTGTACACTCTCTCTGCATGGTCTTTACTGAACAGGAACAGACAGGAATATGTATTTATTTATTGACCTGTGTGATTGATCTCTGTTGTTTTCTTTTCGCAAACATTTTCCAGTTGATCATTCAGGTCAGAAACCATCTTCTTCACTTTCTCAAAAGAGCAGCATGGATAGACAGAGATTCTGGGTCCAACTGAAGTTTCAGGGGTGACAAAAAGGACCTGGCACCTCTACAGACACACACAGTCTGAGTAAACAGCTCCATAAAAACAAATGTGCATTTGAAATCTAATTAAAAGGAAGTCTGTTTCTGACAAATGACAAACAAGTTGAAATACAAATGAGAACATGCATCCATCTGAATACTCTGGTTTTCTTATTGTCAAAGTAGCTGTTCTGTTACCTGGAGGACATTGATGTGATCCTCTGTGTGTGAAAGCTGCTGCAGCTCAGAGTGTCTCTTCTTCAGTTCATCGATCTCCTGCTTCAGTCTCTCCATGTGTCCTTCAGCCTGACTCACTGCAGCCTTCTCCTCATCTCTGATCAGCTTTGTCACCTCAGAGCGTCTTCTCTCAATGGAGCGGATCATCTCAGTGAAGATCCTCTCGCTGTCCTCCACTGCTGACTGTGCTGAGCTCTGTTGGTGACACAGGGAGCAGAGGATGGTAAATTACAACTGGCTGCTTTTGAGACTCCAGAGAGCCTCATTGTGTAATAGAGATGTGAGCTGACAGGAGGTATAAAAACAGCTCAGGGCTGCGGTTTGGAGCATCACAATGCTGGATGCCTCAGGTACTGAAATCCAGCCACTAATTAAATCTTAAAGGACTTAAATCACCCATCTTGGAAGAGCCTTGATTCAAGCCTGCAATAGTTCTTACTGCACAAACCAGCTGTTATCTTCTTTTCAGGTTCATACTCACTGTGATTGAGACCAAAGTCTCTCTCAGCTCCTGCAGCTCCTTCTCTCTCATCTCAGTCCTCTGCTGAAATTTCCTCTGTGTTTCATCCATTTGTTTCTACTCATGGGAAGCAATATGATTAGCAGAGATCACATTCATTAATCATCCTGTCCAGGGTGGACCCCAGCCTTGGGCCCTTTGCGGCCTGGCAAAGGCTCCAGACACTCCCCGTGACCCTGACCCAGATAAGCAGACAGGAGGTGGATGGATTCCTCAGCACTACATTAGCTCGAATGGATTGAAATGGCATTTTTTTTTTTCTGGTGGCTGGAGTGCCGATCCTGCTACCAACCCCCAAATTTTCCCTGAATGTCATAGGACCTGCTTGCAGGGTCAGATGTAGGTTTACATCTTAACCAGGATGAAAGATGGAAAAAAATTCTGGTTATAGGCCTTGGTGAAGGGCCCAATGGAGTAGTATCACTCCTGACATTCACAAAATTCAAACCCCTAGCCAGGGAGCCACCACTCCACCCCACGTATATACATGTGCTTAGTTGCCACTTTATTAGGTACAACCAGCTAATACCAAGTATTGCTTCCACAATCACTTCATGTGTGGATTAGATGTGTGTTCAGTGAAGCCATTCTGCTCACCACTGTTATACTGCACTGTTACCATTGCACTTGAAGCTTCCTGTTAGCTGTAGGTTTTGTTTATTGCAGCATTCTCTATAAACTCTACACACCGTAGTGTGTGAAAATCCCAGGACTGCGGCTGTTTCTGAGTTGCTGGAACCACAACACTTAGGACCAACAGTCACACCATATTTAAAACCTCTTAGTTCACGCATCTCAGCCAAATCACTGTTTGAAGGTATTTTCAGTAGGAATTCAATCAGAACTTTTTTAATGTAATAGCATCACCTGACATGGGTTTACCCCATTGAGAACACAGATATTGATAAAAATGAAAGCACTAAAATTTATCTCTAATCAGTTATAATACATTTTCAGTGATTAATTTTCTATGCATTTTCTTTTCATGTAATTAACCAGACTTAATCATAATCTCTTTTTAATTCAAATGTATTCATATGTGACAAAAAATATTTGTATTTTATATAAAATTTGTAAGTAATATAAGAGTATTTCCAGTCTGACCTGTATCTCTGCCCATCCTGCAGCGGCTGAGACTGTATCATGGCCTCTGTGTTCATCCATCGTACAGAGATAACAGATACACTGCTGGTCGGTACGGCAGTA
>JAABNX020000495.1:0-10878 GCA_015163995.2 Mormyrus lacerda | reverse complement strand
ATCTATCTATCTATCTATCTATCTATCTATCTATCTATCTATCTATCTATCTATCTATCTATCCGTCCTCCATGTAGCCGGTGAGAACCTTAAATATTGCATTTTAATTAAAATCATACCAATAGCCTATGGGTAATAACGTATCTGCATGGTTTCAGTTTTTGGGGTACAATTAATAGTGGTGGCTGGTGGCTAAAAGACAGAGACGGTAAGAATACAATACATTTTCCAATATTGTAGGAGGACAGGGGTCATGTTTTCTAAAAACAGATCATTTAAATTTCATAAAAGCGATGACTTCTCCTTTATCATTAGCACAGAGACAACTAGCAGTGGCACAGACAGGGAGGCCCACGATTTATATGATGCTAAAGAATAGAAATGTGCGCCCCTACCCAGCTACAACACTTATCATTTACAACATAAAAACACGGTTACGCATATTAAGTAACACACTGGGGCACTGGTATGGCAAGCTGTTTTAACATTTAAACATTATACTGAATGTATTGCATTGCAGATATCTCTAATTCAATTCTTCCTAGTGAAAAAGAACATTTCAGATATCCACAATGACATTCTTCCTATCCACAATTGTCATTTCAGATATCCACATCGTCATTCTTCCTAGGAGAAATTACGTAATTTTTTGCCTATTGGGCTTTTAATTTCAGATATCCACAATTATATTTCAGATATCTAGAATGTTCATTCTGGATATTTGCAATTGAATTCTTACTAGGAAAAACTCCCATTTCAGATATCTACAATCCAGTTAATGTTGCTAGTCATAATTTTAATTTCAGCTTTCCGAAAGGATACCACCATTTTAGATATCCATAATGTAATTTTGAATATCCAAAATACATTGTGACTAGTAAAAAATGTCTGCATGAATATCCACAATTCATATTATGAGTAGTAAAAATGCAATTTTGAACTATGTAAGTACAACACAGGTGTTTCCCAAAACCATAGTTCGATTGAACATTCGCAAACACTGTCGTTAAGTTGCATAGTTCGAACTACAGCTCGCGAGCTGGAGTTAGAAGCGTAGTTCCGGGTAAATACATCAGCGATGGTGAAAAATGCAGTCTAATAAGGGTATAGTCACCGTGTAAGAAATGTAATAATCTTTAATACATAATAAGGAATAATTTAGGTCTATGATCACATATAATGTGAAGTTGTCTGAAAATGTAGTTTGAAACATAATTGTGTGGGTCACTAGTCATAAGTACAGTAACTGTCTGTAGTGAGCAATAGGGACAATTCTCAGACTGAAAAGTATTAATTAGCACACGGGTGGCTAATTTTATCCAGAATGAGCCATTAGGCATGCAGCTTTTTACTGCAACTCCGTGCTTAGAGTAGAACATAGAGAACCAATTGACTGAAGAGTTCACAACTGGGTTTGAGTAAATGACAGAACCCAAAAAATCCTGCAATGACACCGGTCCTTTCTGGATAAGATTGCCCACCCCTGTAATGGCATATGCAATTAGTGTGCATTGCTTGGTAAAGGATGTTGTGTACGCTGTGGTCATTGTGCCATATAGTACACTTTGCCATATATAGTTAAAAAAAGAGAGAAAGAAATAATAAAAATCATTAAGATAATAAAAAGAAAATAATAAACCAACATCATGATTTTTTTTTTATTGGCCTTGGCCGCATGGGCCAAGGCCAGGACCCCAGGTGGCCAGGAGCTAACCGGCCCCCAGCAGAGAGGAAGACCCACCCACTCTCCTCCCCCAGGCACCTGTGTGAGAGATGGAGTGTTGAATGTGTGTGTTGGTGCATGTGACTGTATGAGGTGTAAGGGATGAGTATGACTGTTGAGAAACTAAGATGGATTTAAAATTGACAGGGGCTTGTAAACAGCTCTCCTCCACATCACCCCCATCAAGACCCTCAATGTTTATGGTGTAAGTAAAATTGAGGGGCGGGCAGCAGTGAAGAGGTGAGTGGGACCACCTCAGCGGCCTCACCCACCAACCTCTGAGTAGTGCCCCCACCCCCCAAGGCCCTGTGTGTCACGAATGCGGGCGGCTCGGGTGTGGGAAGGAGGCATAGTGCACAAGAAGGGTGGACGACCCACTGGCGGTTCCAGGAACACAAAAACAGGGTTTATTAAATGAAACAGAAAACACTACAAATACAACAAAACCAAAAGGACCATGCGGGGTCAAAAACTAAATTAAGACAGGTAAACATAATGCAGATCATAAGACAATCAAACGCAAGCAGATCTGAATACAAATCAACAAACCACAGAACAGAAGCAGGGACTTAAATACAGAAACCAAAACTGGGTAATAAGACTAACACAGGACAGGTGAGACTAATTAACAGAGCAAGAAAACATGGCACAGGTGAAACTAATAAACTCAAAAGGAGCAAGACAGGGAAACTAAGAACTAAACAAGAAATCAGGGAAACAGAAACCAACACTAGGGAATTACAAACAGGTAAAGACACAAGCAGGGGCACAAGGAAGAAAACGAAAACTACAAAATCAGACACTAGAGAAACTCAACTGAAACACTAGGGAGCAAAAATACAAAAACCAAGGAGGTGGGATTCAAACACAGGACAGAAGGGAATACAGACAACTGGCTGCGCAACGTGTTGAGCCATAAGACCAACAGAGAACAGGGGGGGAAACACAAAGAATAACATGGCTGACACTGTGTGTCTAATGATATGTGATGAAGTGCAATTAAAACATAGGGAAGCAGAGGGCCGTGCATCGCAGCGAGTAAGGCCATGTGAATGGTCCCCCTCACCGTACCGTGCGCGGCATCTTCCCACCCCGAGATCCTACATGTGTGCGTGGCATGTTGTTTGAGTGAGGGGGGAGAGGGGCTGGGATTTATAATACCAGGGAGGAGATTACTACCCCCCAGCAGAGGAAAGCCAGCTAACCAGCTGGCTCAGTAAGCATCCCAGCTGCCCACCGTTGCATAGGAAGGAGCGGACCCGGGGCCCCCAGCAACAACACCCCGGAGCAGTGCAGACGCTAAGAGCTAGACACCCCCCCGCACCCCAAAGGCCACTTCGCACTCAGTCACCCACTCATTCAACGACAAAAAGTGGCAGACTCGGGCCTGAGATATGCCACCCCCAAACAGCGAATTCTGAGCGAAATCAGCTTCTGCTTAAGTTACAGTAAATCAGAGGTTTTACAACTTTGAGTAGCATGTTGCATATTTGCATCAGGTGTTCCTTGTAGTATAATTAAATGGTTAATTCTAAACAGTTCTAAAGCAGGATAAAACCTTGTATGTTGTTCATTCACTTCATGGTTTTAGAGATTAAAAACATAAACAAAAATCTCTAGTTTTCATTCTTTACTTTTTTAATACTAAAGTACAATTTTAATGCGGTACTATTTTACTTTTACTCAAGTGTGATTCTGGCTGAATACTTTTACTTGAGTAAAATTTTCACTCATTACTTTTTTGAGTAGAACTTAGAATTTGGTTATTAGTGGTCATTGTCAACACACTACACAACAACGAAATGTGTCCTCTGCATTTAACCCATACGTGACTTAGCAGGGGGCAGCTCAGTCAGCTCCCGGGGAGCAGTGCTTGGGGACGATACCATGCTCAGGGTACCTCAGTGGTGACTTGATCCTGCAATTTTTCGATTACAAGTATGCTTCCTTAATCATCACCCATCAGCCCAGTACTTTTTACACCTCTGCATATAGGTTTATGAATGGTTTCACATATATATTATATATGCATGATAATTCTGAATAATGTCCCTAACGGCCTCTCATAACATCTGATTTTATTTACATTGAAATGTACTGATTTTTTAAACCACTCCTCTTTGGCAGGGAGGATGGGCGGCGGATGTATTAAGAGATCTGCGCAAGCAGGCAGTCCGAAACAGCGAACTCGAGGTAGGTGTACGTAACTGTTTTAAATGGGTGAGAAGCACATATTTATATTTCATTAATCATTGTTCATAAAACCGTAAGATGTCGGATGATTCAGATGTTTTAATTAATCTTTAATATTTTTCGTTTCCCGTTCGATTTGCATCATTTGGCAATGTCGCTTTAATTTAATTTAATCTGATATTATTTTCATTGTTAATATTATTGATAATGAATTTTTTTGAACGTATTTATTTTGCTCCGAATATAACTGATGCTTCGGTACGGTCCCGAAAATTGACGTATTGGTTTTAAGTTAAATCGCAAGAACTGTTTAATGATTTTCTGTGGTACTTGTATACTTTATTGATATATGTCTACGTCTATACTTCGTATAACATGTTTGTATTTACATTAAAAACTTGGCCCAACATATTTTTTGGATGGAGGCAATATCCGTTGCTTAGAAAATAGTTTTGTATTTTCGTTGACTTTTGGGTAGAAATATGCTTGAAAAACAGAGTCGATTGTAGCTTTTTATTAGATCTGGCGAGCAGTTGGTGCAAAATGTATGTGAATATACGGAACTAATGACTGACATCGTAAATATGGTAACCGCCTATGATGTTGTAGATACATGCACGTAGCATTTACAAACGCGTTTGTATTACCTTGTATATATTGCCTGTAGGGTTTCCAATTTATCCCAGCGCCCTTGATGTTAGTTTTAGATTTATAATGTAATAATACAGATTTTCCGTAAAATTTCTTGGGTGAACGTGACACGCCAGATTCGTGGGAGCTGGCACCCTGATGGTGATATGTATATTAGGTTTTATTATATTATATTATTATATAATGTATATTTTTGTTTTAATGCTTTAAAATGCTAAAATTTTTATTTTTGAAAATTTAGATTTTTTTCCCGTTGTCCCATTGTTTCACGTATCTGCTGTATACTTTTAGCCTACTGTACACGCCCAGCTTCGCATAAAAAGCTCGCTTCTTTTATTCAAGAATAAGACCGCGTAGACTTTCATAAAACACGTAAACTATAGCCATCTGCTGAAATAAGTAGCTTAATTTCAGTTAAATTTGGAAATGTTTCTTGTGTTATTAGTCAGAGAAAGAGAAAGTGAAGAAAGCCCACAGCCAGTCCGAAACAAAGTAAATATGAAAGACGACGGAGATGAAGCGCAATCTGAAAATAAGATCTGGGGAGACGGCAGAAATTTCTTTCCGAGACTGACGGCGAAGTTTAGTTTTATGCAGAAAAGGAAAAGTGACACCGGTGACCGGAGAAGCCCATCGTTTGAAGGTGGTACTCAGACAGGTAGGCTACGGTTCCCGTAGAAGAGATATGTGGGTTGACAGCAGCATAATAGATAATTTGATATTGGATGAACAATGTTAAATAATAAAGCAAGGATGTATTTACTGGGGGTTTGATTAAAACCAAATTGGAGGGCTACATACATCTACTCCCGTGCATTAACTTATTAATTTAATTAAAAGCAATTTGCAGTTTTAGTTTTCCCGTTCTGATTAGCAAATATTTTATTCATTCAGTGAGTATTAATTAGCATTATTACTGCAGGATTTGTGAACATCTCCAGGATTTGTGAACTTTTGCCTGCTGGTCACACAGCTTCTTATCAATAGGAGAGTTGTAATAGTGTTTCATAGTCTGCTCCTCATACCACATTTCAGCTGCACTTCCTTTTGAGGAGAATCTAGCCCAGCTGCGTCTATGGGAGGCTAGCCAGCAGCTGATCGCCCAAGAGGAACAGTTGTTTGGTTCGACAGGAGTGAGGGAGGCTGAGCGGGAAATGGAGGAGGCTGTACTGCGCAAGCACTACAAAGCCCTGCTCCTTAAGGTCCAGGAGGTGGTGCGGGACACCCTGGATTGCAATACCAAGGGGAGCTCCCTCAAATCAGCAGTGAGTGCAATTGTGGAGGAGGAGAAGCGAGATCTGTGGTGGGGTAAGGCAATGAAGGGTCAGGTGCCACCATGGAGGCCACAGGGGTGGAGACAGACCCACGATCGTATGTTGGAAGAGCTGGTGACACTGCGGATAAACCGGCTGGACAAGGTGCAGGGAGTGGAGAACCTGTCCTCCAGCCTGAAGACGGATATCTGCAAGATGGGCAAACTGGTGAAGGATGACCTGCTGAGGGTGGTGCAGAACGTGAAGAACTGCTACCCAGAAGAGTTTGACGTATGTAACCTGTACGCTAGGTTGTATCACCAGGCTTTCTCTGAACGTCTACAGGATTTAGCCAAGTCTCCCATGGAAATAGAGGACTGCACCTATTTCATCTCCTGGGTGAATGATCTCTACCCAAAGTAAGCCAGTCGCCTCCTATACGGTGAATTTTATGCCTGTTTACTCTTTTTAGTCTTTTATTCTTTAATAAGACTTCAGGCCAGTGTGTCACATGACTTTACTGGGGAATCTGCTGAAGCTGTGGAGATCACATTTTACATTAATGACATTGACACCAATACATACAGTAAACTGGTTAAATTTGCAGACGACATCATAAGAACATAAGAAATTTACAAGCAAGAGGAAGCCATTTGCCCGTAAAGAAATTGCTTGCTTTTGATGAAAGATATTACAGCCAGAACACTAAATATAAAGCTAACTTTACCACGGTGTCATAGTTAAGGTTTAAACTAGAGGCTGACCGATATGGGTCTATGTTGATATTTAGGAGTCAGTGTCAGCTGATGGCCGATATATGCTGCCGATATTTTTTGGCTGAAAATGAAATGTTTTCCTCTCTAATTGCATGACAATATATCACACTAATAATAACAAAGTATACACAAAATTCCTCAACTTAGCATTTATTGAATACTGACTTGTGTAAATTTAAATAACAAAAACACAATACAACTTGTAAACAACTTAAACTTATAAACAATAAAAATCTTCAGCTCCCAAGCTCACCGGCCTGCTGCAGATATTGCACCTGGCTTTTCCTGGTGTTGGCTTGGTGAAATGCTGCCATACAGGATTAGATTAGATTTTTGTTCATCCATCAAACAGCAATTACTAAAACAGAAGGAAAGAATGCAAGGTTAGCATTTTTATTATAATGCCTTCATCTTCAATTCATTCAACAATTCCAGTATTCCATGCACATTAAAACAATTACACTCTAATACATTTTGAAAGAAGAAAACACACTATTAACTAAATGCATCATTGTATGATGAGTAGTGTACAAGGCCCAAAACCTTTCACTAACATGTTGTTTATGTTGTTAGGAGACAGATAGCTTACTAGCCAAATTCACAATCAGAATCTAGCAATCGCAGAAAATAAAATAAATTGACTATTACACAGTCTTATAGGCAAGGACAACATAAGCCTCTAGTGATTGTGATGTTGTCGACGTACAGGTATACGCCTGTATAAAGCATAGACAAGTTCAATGAAGTTCAACTCTCACACACGCTGCAGTGTTTGGGAGCTGCCTGCTTCGCCCCACACACACACAGAGTGAAATTCTCTGACTCAAGAAAAAACCAGAACTGATAATATCGGGCTGATATGGTAATAATTAAAATGATTTTTAACAATTGAAAAAACATCTGTCAGCACACCAACAAGCGCACAAAACTGTCAGAATCAACGATCCTTAACATTACCTGTAAGTTACAGTTGGCTGAAGGCTCATTATCATTACCCCAGTTCCCGACTACGTAATTTGCGTTCTCTTTCAAAAGCGCTCGCGTTTCCTTTTAAAGCAACATGTTATAGCAAACCAGTTAAATGAACAGGTCATTGAAAGATCAGAATTTAAGGGTCGTCTATTCAAGTTTGTAAATTACCATCAGTACAGGGAGTTTGTCCTTATAGTTGCTAAATACATTCATTATTAAAGCCATAAAGTTGTCTGCCTGCTACCTTAGAATTTCCATTGAACAAGTGTTTGAGAAAACGTTGAGGCTACAGTCTGGGCTTACTCTCTGTTGATTGATGGTGCCGGTGTGTATGTGTTTCTGTGGCAGAGTTGCCAACTCTCATGCATCTGGCATGAAGCTTACACAAGAAATCTTATGGCAAATCTATATTATCCAATTGAGTGTTGAGGTAGTTTGTAAACCCTACTGACTAAGGTAAGGTAATAAAACTGTTACATACATGTAAATGTATGTGTGTACATACATGTAAATGTATGTGTGTGTGTGTGTGTGTGTGTGTGTGTGTGTGTGTGTGCGTGTGCGGAATTGTCTCGAACTGGAAATCTCATGCCAGCCAGCTGACCAAAGCTGGCAACCCAGCATTGGGCTTGGTGGGACCAGTGTTGTTATCGTAAACTAAAGTTGAAACGAAAATGGACACTAAATTAAAAAAAATATATATTTCTGAACTGAAATAAAAATGAAAACTATATTTATTTAAAAATAGACTTTAAACTACAAAAAGCCACCACCCACCAGTCTTTTTATCTTGTTTAACTACAATATCTTTTCTTGTAAAAGATATTATGGTTACTGAGCTCTCCCTTTCTTGACTCCAGTGCTTATTGCTTCCATCATTTACCAAAACAGTCTCATGCTACTAACCAAGCATAAGCATAAGGATACACCGAATGTATACAGATTACTACAGTAAAATCCCGTTATAATGGACTTCAAGAGACCTGGCAAAAATGTTAGTTATATCCAAAGTCCATTATATCCAGAGTTGCTATATGCCCAGAACACAAATACAGGACACCATTTACTCATGTCACACCCCAGCAGACACACTTGTGGTATAGATTATTATATTGTACATGTAGTAACCCAACTTTACCTGACCAGGGTTCTTCCTGTCTTTCTCAGTGCAGCTACTGAACCACACTGTACAGTAGTAGGTCAGGATACTCTCAGTGGTAGAATGGTAAAAATTTATCAGCAGCTTTTGGGGGAGGTGGGCCTGACACATCTTGAGGAAGTACATTCTTTGTTGTGCCTTCCCCATCTGGTGAGAGATGTTTGTGGTCCAGGTGATGTCGGCAGAGATGTGGACCCTTAGGAACTTGAAGCTCTCCACCCTCTCTAACCTCTTCTCCATCAAGAGGGCGGAGTGCTCAGCCTGCTTGGCTCTCCTGAAATCCACTATCATCTCCTTGGTTTTAGATGTATTCAGTTCCAGGTTATTTCTGTCACACCATTGCCTCAGCTGCTCAACCTCCTCTCTATAGGCTGATTTATCGTTGCTGTCAATCAGTCCTACAATAGTGGTGTCGTCAGCAAATTTGATGATGCTGTTGCTGGTGTGAATGGGCAAACAGTTGGAGGTGAAAAGGGAGTCGAGGAGATGACTGAGGACACCTCTCTGTGGTGTGCCTGTGTTCAGGATGAGAGTGGAGGAGATGTGGTCTCCTATCCTAATGTTCTGGGATCTGTTGCTGAGGAAATCCATTATGGATATCCATATCCATCCATATCCAGATGCACAGTGAGTTGTTGAGGTCCAGGTTGCTCAGCTTGTGGGGTCGTACTGTATTAAAGGTGGGTTGAAGTCCACAAACAACATCCTCACATAGGTGTTGCTGTTGTTCAGATGTTTGAGGGCTGTGTGAAGAGCAGTTATTATGGCATGTGGACCTGTTTGCCCTGTATGCAAACTGATGTGGATTGGTGTCAGCTGCAATAGTAGCCTTAATGTAGAGCATGATGATGAGTCTTTCCAGGCAGCTTCTTCTTCGGCAGTGGAATAATGGTGGCCCTTTGGCAGGTTGGAACTACAGAATGCAGTAGTGAGAGGCTGAAGATGGTTGTGAAAACCTCCTACCTGGTCTGCATATGACACAAGTTTGGTGGTTATTTTGCTCCAGAACCATAATCAGTTCAGTCCTGCTGTACTGCATGCGTGCAACTGACACTCAATTCAGGAAAATAAATATAAAAACACAAAAAATAAAAAGAAAACTGCTAAATCTCGAGGAGCACCGGGTCGCTATGACTACTTGCGCCGCCATCTTGCACCCAACAAAATTAATAGATCGAAAAATAGTTGTTAGTGGCAGCCCTAATTTTGAACAACTCAAATCATACATGAATCGCTTGAAATAAAACACGTCTTATGAAAAAGGTCAAATTTTAGTTTTAATGTAAAAGGCAAGTTCCCTAAAGAAGTACAAAATATATTGTTTGTATTTCTTGCAAACAAAAAAAAACATTTATTGCAATAATGTCTGTCTGGGTGAAATTGATCACTGTAAGCAGATGATCATTATAACCGACATGTTGTCTTTTTCTTTGTCTTGACAAATTGACTTTTGTATATTTATTACATGAATATAAGCATTGTTATTGACTCAAAATATTGATTGTCAAAAAATAGTACAGCTGTTTCAAACACTTGAAATGACAGTACTGCACGAATTAAATTACTGAACTATGTATAATTCAAATACACTATAATACAGTGAGTACTGTACATAAAATTTGGCTTATTGTAGTTTAGCTACTGCATCTTGTTGGCTCATTTTAGGCAGTTTATCATAAATTCTACATTCATAACTGAAAGAAAATTACTTTCATGAACTATTTTCTGTGCAGACGGGTGGCTGCAAGTCATAGTAGGCAAGTAAAAAATGTCTCAGACTCAGGGACGGATTATGGGTTTTGTGGGCCCCTGGGCAAAACGTTCGTGAGGGCCCCCCCCAAAAAAAAAAAAAAAAACGTCAGCATTGTCTTGGATGGCTAGTTGCTACGTCATCATGCCACTTGTGGGTCCAAACTAGTGCGGCGCACCATGTTGTAAAAGCAGAATGATGTTGACAAAACTAACTTTTGCCTCATTTTACCTTGGAAAACATGAAAAGAAGGTGGCTTCAGTTGATACAGTAAGTTGGATCTCAAATTATAATCAGTACAGCCTAATGCCATTACCTCACGTTCATGGTAGGGGCCCTTGTAATCAGATGGCCCTCTAAAGGTACACTACACCCTCCTCCCTAGGGCCTCCTAGTAGGGC